>PVJH01005121.1:0-41347 GCA_004026705.1 Nesogale talazaci
AAGTATGACTATAAATGTTTGAGAATTTCAAAGTGATGTGTATTTTTAATTGGAATATTACTTTGCTAGTTAAAACTGAAGATTTTAAGACACATAAATAAACCCATGTTGTACTATAAATGTGTTACCATAACTTTAAAATCATTGCCTGTTTCCACTTCTTTTAAATAAGTAAATTTTATGCCATAAACCCTGGTGAATCACATATTTCTGCCACCTCACTGCCAAAGGTTACAGAGGGAGTCATCAGTAAGTTCCCACACTATCTGAAAAGGATGCCCTGGCATAGCCTGGCTGCCTCTGGGAAAGACAAATGTGGAAAGATCGATAATCCTGGAAGAGTTTTGAAAAAGCCATTTTTTTCCACGATTCCATAGCCAGACTTTCACGAGTTATGGTTTAGTAATTTTTAGATAATACAGCCCTTTTTTTCATACCTCTCAAAAGAAGAAATTGGAGAGAAAATCTCCTAAATCACTACTGATCACATGCATATTATGAATATTCATTGTTTAGACTGGTGTTTGTGTGTCTGGGTTATTTGCGCACACATATATAGTGGATTAATGATGTTCATGGAAAATATATTGTTCTGTGGCTATACCATTTTACATTTTCCCATAAGTATATATACATATATAATTTATAGTACATATAAGATTGTATACATTATCCTGTATATGATTCTATGTATTAAATTGCATACACTATATATACACAGACATAAAATCACAGAATCATTATATGTAGTAGGCTAAATAATGGACTTCCAAATGTCCACAGAAAATTCATAGAAAGTAATAATGTTACATGTCTGGTGAAAAGGATTTTTCAGGTGCTGCTAAGTAGTTACAAAGTGCCATCAAGTCAGTTTTGACCCTTGGTGCATAGCAGAATGAGCCACGGACCAGTCGTCCTATGCCATTCTCACAGTTGTTGTTCTGTTTGAGGCCAATGTTGCAGACACTGTGTCAATCCATCTTGCCAAGGGCCTTTCTCTTCGCCACTGCCCCTCTACGTTACCAAGCCTGGTGTCCTTCTGTATAGAATGGTCACTTCTTGCAATGTGACCAAAGTCCTTGAGAAAAAGTCTCTCCATTCTTGCTGCACTTATTCCAAGATAGATTTTCTTGTTCTTTTGGCAGTCCATAATACTTTCAATATTCTTTGCCAACACCAAATGTTAAATGCATTGATTTTTCTTCAGTCCATAAGATCCAACATTAACCTGCATCTAAAGCTATTAAAATACCATAGTTTGGGTCCGGGTAATCCTAGTCCTCAAAGTAGCATCCTTGTTTTTCAACATTTTAAAGACATCTGTGCTGCTTCCATGAGTACCAATTGTGGATCCAAGCAAGATGAAATCCTTGACATGTTCAATATTTCCTCCATTTATCACAGTTACACCTCAGTCCAGTTGTGAGGATTCAAGCTGTCTTTTCAAATTTTCTGTTCAGCTCTTTGATGTCATCCTTTCCATGTGTCTTAGCAACTCTATGGTGAAGAGCAAGCTTTAGAGTTTCTTCTCACCTCCACGAAATTCCTTCTTTCCTGACATTTAATGATTTGGGGGAAAGGTAAGTGTTCCTCAGCCATATGTTCTTCTTTACATCAAGCTTTAATCTATACTAACATGTGCGCTCCTTGATATTCATGAGCAAGGGCTTCAAGTCCTTATTTTTAATAAGCAGGATTGTGTCATCTGTGTATCCCAGGTCTTTAATAAGCCTGCCTCCAATTTGACATTGTATTCCTATTCATATGAACTAGCCTCTCTGGTGATCTGCTCAGCGTACAAGTTGAATAAAGATAGTGAAAGGATACAACCCTGGTGTACATCTTTTATTTTTAAAATACAGTATCCCCCTGTTCTATTCAGCCAAGTGCCTCTTGACCCACATACAGGTTCCACATGAGCACAATGAAGTGTCCTGAAATTCCCTTTCTTCTCAAGGCCATCCATAATTTCTGGTGATCCACACAGTTAATTGTCTTGACACAGTCAATAAAGAACAAATAAGCATCTTTATGCTATTTTCCACTTTCAGCCAAGATCTATCTTATATTAGCAGTGATGCCCCTTGTTCTTCACTCTAGCTGGATCCAGACTGAACCTCTGACAACTTCCTGTCACTATATTTTGCAATTAATTTTGTGTGATTTTCAACAAATTTTACTTTCGCGTTACAGTAATGATATTTCTCTATATTGTGCACATTCTATTGGGTCACTATTCTTTGGATTCTTTCAGTCCATTAGCCAAATAGCTGTCTAACACATTTTCTGGCAGAGTAAGTGCTTCCAGTGCTTTATCAGCTTGTTGAAACATTTCATTGGGCATCCCATCAATTCCTGCTGGCTTGTTTTTTTTTACCTAATGCTTCCAGTGAAGCTTGATCTTCTTCCTTCAATGCCATTGGCTCTTGCTCATTGACATGGTTGAATTTTTATGGATCCTTTTCGGTAAAGTGTTTATTTTTCTCTCATATTTTCATGCTTCCTGAAACAATATTTTGCCCACTGAATCTTTCAATATTGCAACTGGAGGTATTATTTTTCTCTTGAGTTCCTTTTAAAACACTGCAAATATTCTTTCTTTCAGTTTTATAACTCTGGGGGTGTGTCCATTTCAGTATAATATTTTATTTTGTCTTCACACGCTGTCTTTTCAATTTTTCTGTTCAGCTCTTTGATGTCATCCTTTCTTCAATGTGTCCTAGCAATGCTACAGTTAAAAGCAAGCTTTAGAGTTTCTTCTCACATCCATGAAATTCCTTCTTTCCTGACATTTAATGACTTTGGGGGAAGGTAAGTCTTCCTCAGCCTTATCTGGATTGCCTTCCAGCCCGAGAGACTTATATTATGCCATTACCTCTGACAATATCCTCTTTTCATGACGTTTCCAGTATATGGTGATATTTTTATGTTATCCGTAACATTTTCAGTGGATAATTCCTCAGAAGTCGACAGTCTATTCCTTCATCTTAGTCTGTTCTTATTTGAAATACAAGTGACAGTAAAACAAACATACAGAGGAGTGATGAATAATTCATTAATATCCTAGAAATGGGATGAGTAGCATGTATTGTGCAGGTGAGCCCTAAATGTAATCACAATGCCCTTACTAGAGGAAAGCAAAGGAAGATTTGATGACAAAACTAAAGAAGGCAATGTGATGAGGAGAGAAGAAGAGAGTGATATAGTCACAAGTCAAGGAACTCTGACAGCCACTGAAAGATATACAAAGCAAGAAAAATACATTCTATCCTAGAGCTTCCAGAAGGAATTTATTCATCCAACATCTTGGTTTTGACAAAATAGACTCATTGTGGACTTTTGGGTTCCAAAACTGGAAGATAGCAAATGTTTGTCATTTTAAGGCACTAAGTTTGATACTTTGTCATACCAGTCTTAAGAAACCAATGAAATCTGTAAAATGTGAGTTGTTGGTGTAGTATAAAGATCTAGACTAAGGGTGTTAGTATCTTCTTTATTACAGAAGAAAGTGTGGTAGTCTGATTCCAAAAAATCTCCTATGTGGAGGATGGACAGCAGAGGGGTGGACTAGGGGAGACATTGCCCTATGTAAGATATGACAAAACAAGGATAATTTATAAAATAGCAAGGTTTGTTGGGGGTGAGGGAGTGGGGTGGGAGGAGAAAAGATGAAAAGCTGATATCAAGGGCTCAGGTGGAAAAGCTAAAGGTTTGAGAATGATGAGGGCAATAGGCATGCAAAGGTGCTTGACACAATATATGTATGTGTGGATTGTGAAAAGCAATGTATGACCCCCCAATAAGACTATTTACTAATAAAAAGAGTTATTGTATTGTATATATTACCTTGAAATATAAGGCAGTTTTTGTCCTCTGTGAGGATTAAATTAACAGGTGGAAGTCCCTCCTATATAAATGTGACACAACCCATAGGAAGAATATGGTGGTAGGAATAAGTTCATACCATACTTTCCTCTTTAGCATAATGTAGCTCCAAATTAATTCAGTTTAATAATCCAAATGAACCACATTGTCCCTATTTTGTTATATAACATACACTCATTCTATTTTCTGTCCCCCCTCCCCACCCGACATATAAAGGCCTGTGATATTTAGTTCTTATGTCAGCTTCATGGTTGAGATCTTGGTCATGATGATGTCTAACATAATGTAACCCTGCTATGAGGGGATTTGCTATGAATATTGAAGCAGTTGTGGGAAGACAAGGTGAAATGCTACCCTTTTAAGTAGGTCACAGTCCTGATGAAGGTGGAAGACAGTTTCACTGGAGGTGTGGTTTACTATTATTTATGCAGACTCTCTGCAAAGATTTGCTTCTTGCTAACCTGCTTCCTGCATCTGGTTTCCCAATCTCTGTTCCTTTGAACTTGAACCAATGCCAAATTGCCCATTGAATTTCATTCAATTGACTGCTGCCATGAATCTGACCTGTTAGCTTTGGATTTATCTGCTTCTGCTTCTACCTGTCTTTGGCCTGCTTCCTGGTTCGTCACTCTAGCTGCATTAGTCAGAAAAATTCTCCATGCTACTTGCATCTTCAACTCTATGAACCACTTTCTTGGTATAAATGTCTTTACTTATACATGGATATATGTATCACTGAATTTGCTTCTCTAGATAACCCAGGCTAATATGAAGACTTCTTTACAATGATCAAGAATATCTGAGTAGTGCAAATGTTTACTGTGCTCTGCTGCTCACTGAAAGCATGGAGGTTCAATTTCACCCAAAGTTTATTGATGGAAAAGTCTGGCAATATGCTTCTGAAAATTTGGCTTTTAAATCTCTTCATGTACAGTTCTACTCAGAGTGGCAACTGATTACTTCCATCTTGAGGAATAAGACACTGAAAACAATAATGACATTCACAGATGCCCTATGCCATGGTTAGCAAGCTAATATTAAGGGTCAAAAGAGCCGCCATTATCATCCTAGAGTGAAATAAATGAAAAGGATTATGGTCCTGAGGGTTCTATGCCAAAATGGCACCTGTAAGAAGATGTGAGTGGAGTTTAGCCTGTCAGTCAAGTCACAGCTTGATAACACCCTTTGAGGCACAGCCATGAGAAATGGCTTTCTGGAGACCAACTTCTTTTCTTCTGCCTTCCCCTTCCAACTGATGAGCCACACTGAGCTCTGTGTGAGCCCTGTGATGCAGCCACAACTCTTGGATTCACACAACTATACACCCATCCTGCCTTTTGTATGATTGCATGTGGCTGTGTAAGTCAGAAGAAGGACTTACAGACTAGAGTCAGTTAAAGGTTTGATTTGAACTGGACTGGGACGCTTCATCGGTGCACGATTATTACGATTACTTCTTGATATAAAACTTGTTACTATAAATATGAGTGTTTTTGCATTTGTTTCTCTATTTAACAAAGATCCTCCACTATGAGATTTTAGTGAAATGTGCTTAATAAAAAGAAATACAACAGAAGTTACTCCCTGTCACATGCCTTACCAGGTCTTGGTGAAGCCTTTAGTTATGAGTAGATCTGGCAGTGTTAACGGTTAAGAACTTGATTGCTTAAAGGTCAGCTGTTAGAACTCTCCAACAACCCCTGAGGAAAGATGTGGAAATCTGCTTCCAGGGCTGAGCCCCGGTGGCGTAGTGGTTGTGCGCGCGAGTGCGGCCCACTGGGACGGAGGTTCAATTCCAGCAGTGGGGCTGGGCCTCCTACTCCCACCACCGGAGAGCAGTGAGGCCCACAAAAAAAAAAAAAAATGAAACAGAAAGATGACAGTCTTGGGAACCCTTTGGGGGAAATTATGCCCTGGCCACAGGGGCAGTATGAGTTAGAATGACTCAATAGCAATAGCAATGGTTTCCCAATGTGTTAGCACTGGAAATTAAGAGCAGGTCTGGGAGTAGAAGAAAAGGGTTCAAAACTAATCTGGCACTTGGAAAACAGGGCCTTTTCTTCAGATCTCTTTGTGTTCCTGTAGGAGAGCAACTCCAGCCTCAGCTCAGTGAATGCACTTAGTTCAGCTGTCGGGCGGGCAGCTCTCTCAGGGTGGTTATTCGGAACACTCACATGGGGCTGGTGTGTTCACCCCATTGCAATAAGTATATGTGTTTTTAAACAGCAGCAAATACTGGATCCTTGTATGAAAAGTTGCTGTGTTTCTAGCTGAGGTGAATGGAGAGCCAGGTGGATGTTCACTCGTGCTCTCACCCCAATTTTGGAAGAAATTGTGTCCTCCATAGGATTTTCCCACCATGGGCTAAATAATATGCAAATTGCATTTGGAGAAATGGAGAGAAAATGAAAGAAAGGAGAAAACACAAAGAAGAAGAAGAAAAACAAAAACACAGGAGGGGGCAAGAAAGACTGAGAAGGAAAAAGAGATCATAGGTTGCTTGTGCATGACTCTCTTTCATATGGAATTAATGGTGGTTTAATGGGGTATGAAAGGATGCTTTACAGGAAACAATGAGGAACAATTGTCTAGCTCACGTTTCATTTCACAGGTCATTATTGCATTAAGAAGTAAATCGACCAAGTCCGGTAAATAACAGTCTGTGTATTGCCGAGAGCTTCAAACCAACAATTTTAGCCATCATCAACTAATATCTCTGTCATTTTAACCCTTGCAGGGTTGTGCTAGGGGGCTAAACAATTACAGTCTTCACCCAGCTCTAGCAGGTGAACATAATTCATTGCCCCTCTATTCCCTTCTTTTGCAAAACCCAGGAGGCCATAGTTTAGCATTGTTGTTTTGTTGATGAGCCAGCTTAGCCAACTGCAGCTCTGGTGGCCTTGAAAAACCACCCCCATTTTGTGAGTGCTGCAGGCGTATTTAAACAGACTGCTTCCTCTGCAAAACTAATTGCTGCAAAAGGCAGTGCTCCCTCATCGAAGCTTTTGCAAGCTCATACTCAGCTATTTGGGTTGGCCATAGATGTGTTTGAAAGATGCAGGGAAAATGAGCTCCTTCTCTTTATTATAGACATTTATGGTTGTGTCCTCAAGCATTATCAGGCACTGGACATCCAGGAGTTGTTAATGCCTAAATTTTGATTCTATTAACTCAGCAGCAATTGGTGGAAAAAGAAACTGCTGGCTATATGTAGTTAACAAATATAAATAATAGTTTATAGTAAGTAATCACGTTTAAAATACATAGAATATAGCAAATCAAGGTATCAAAATAAAAATATTTTCTTGCTTCAACTTGTGACAAAAATGATTGAAAGGTTGAATTAAGCATAACCATGTTATGCAACCACAACAAAGACGATCAGGTTGTGCTGACAAGCTTTATCATTGGAACCTGATTTTCACTCTGCAGAATGGTAATGGAAAGTCTTCTATTTCCTCAGTACCTCTGAGAAAAGAATTTTGCAGAGATAAAATCAATATTACAATACACTGTTTTCTATTTTTTTCTTATTTCACCTTATACAACTAAAACTGAGACCTTAAATAAACACAAATGAAACAAACATTCACTCTGGTAGGCAGAATAACAGACTCCCAAAGTTACCCATGCCACAATTCTTAAATCTGTAAATATAGTAAAGTGGTTTTGGGGATGTAATGAACATTATGGAATTTAAAGTAATGAGTTTGTCATATATTACCTAGGTGGTCCCTAAAATAAGAGCCCGTGAGTCCCTCTGGCTGGAAACACATAAGAGAAACACAGAGACACACAGAGACACACAGAGAACACAGGAAACACAGAGAAAGCAAGAGAGATTGAAACCTGAAAGGAGCGCAGGTGTTGTTGCTGGTTTTGACGATGAAGAGATCACAAAGAAGGGGATTTGGCTGCCCTGTAGAAGTTGAGCATGAGCCCCAAATAATTCAGGTAAGGAAAAATGTGCTTCAGGCCTACATCTACAGGAAACTATAGTCAATCAATAGTATGAGTAAGCTTGGAAGAAATTTTAACTCCGGAAGCTTCAGAAAGGAATATAGTATGTCGACACCATACTTTGGCCCTTACGAACCTCAAAGAAACGATGAAAGCCACCTGATGGTTACAACTGTGAGATAATATTGGTGTAGCTATAAATGATCAAATTTGTGATAATTCCTTTCAGGATCAATATAAGAGGACCAGAAGTGATATTCAAATGATCAAGTAACCACCCTAACCAGGGCCAGGATGGATGGTGGCAATTATGGCAGTTTGATAGTAGACAGAAATATTTAATTTGTGCAATCCTATGCCTAGGATGATGCTAAAATCTTTATATTTGTTATCTGTTAGTGTGCCCCTTAACATGACTGGGTTTTTAGAAAACATGGCTTAGATATTAAAATAAGCTGTTTTCCACACACAACCCTATAAGAAAGGGAAGACACTGTTGCTCTCACCAACATAACAGAATCAACTTCAACATCGTTCTTCTGCAGCAAACATTCATCTTCAGGAATTGATGTTCAATTTGTATTAATATTTCTCCTATGAAATATCTAAGCAAATAAGAGGTAGGTTCTATAGAGAATCACCAATTCCTTATTGGAAAAGTTGTCTTCTCAATCTGGGACAATGTTCTTTTCTTCTGTGTTCCACCTCTTGATTTATGTAAATAATAATTTACCCGCTTTTAGGATTTCCATTTACAAACAAAGGTCCATTTGAAAAAAAAACAAACAAAGAATAACTTACTCTTACTAAAGCAACAACTAATACATACACATGACTTTTTAAAATGTCAATTACCCAGTTATTTCCTCTGGGTAAGGGGTATTGAAAATGTGGATGCAGTAGAGGTAGGAGTCAGGGAGTATTTTCTTCTCATTGTCTTCCTACTACTATTTTACTTATTCCTGCAGTAAAAAAAATCTATTAGTATAAATTCTTAAAATGTATGCTGAGTCACAGATCTAAGCCATAAGATATAAACAGTAAAGTCATATACATGAATGAGATTAGGAGACTTGTTATCCCCATATTTTTCCCATTACTGAGAATTGGTCATTGACAATCTAAATGGTAAAATAATAGAATTAAGAATTGTTGTAAACAAGAAGAAAGAAAATGTTTTGAGAATGATGATGACAACATATTTACAAATGTTCTTCAGACAATTGATGTATAGATTGTTATAAGAGCTGTAAGAGCCCCCAATAAAATGTATTTTTAAAGAATAATTATAAAAGCAATGGTTTTTGTGATCACAATAGTAATAGTCCACATATTCAATGAAGTCTTATAATTTTCTGGATGTTGTGCTAAGTACATTATCTTTTTTAAGCCTGATAAGAATCATATGCATATTTAATATTAATATATCCTTTAAGTCAGATACATTAATTGAGGAAACTAAGACTTAAAATGTAAAAGTGATTTATGTATACTCATCTAATCACTAATAAAAGGATTCCATCTGGTAGTTTGACTTAGTACCTGAGTCTTTAACCTGTACTGTCATTATGAAGACTAAATGATCTTTTTGTATGTTTATTAGGATTTACACTTATTTCTCTGCACATTAACTTTTAAAATCTTGTGCATGTGTCTTTTCAATTAATATACTCTAAAATATTGAGTTGGGCACTTTTGTCTACTAAAGAGATGAATCATTTGCAATATGAGTTCTAAGATTCTTCCTAGTTTTTGAAATGTTTTGGTTGGCAATTATTTTTAGTTTCATTTAGTTTTAAATTTCTAAGTGTTTTCTGGATTCTGTTTCATGCTCAAGAAAGGTCCCAACCTATTCTAAGACTATACCTTATGATTGATATTTTCTGGTAACATTATGAATTCAATTTTATTCATCTTTAATTCACACCGAATTAATTTTTGTGAAGAGAAAAATATAAAATTCCTAAATATTTCTCTTAGAAAATATATCAAAGACTTTACTATCATTAATTGATTTATCTTTCTTTTTGTCATGTATTTTTTGTTTGCTTGTTTTTGTGGCTTCACTGCCCTGGTGAGAGTAGGAAGCCCAGCCTTGCTCCTGGAGAGCTGCTGCTGGATTTGAACTGTCAACCTTGTGGGCTGCAATCCCACACACAGCCACTAGGCCACCAGGGTTCTGCCTTTCTCAGATGCTTTAAATACCATGTTTTGCTATAGACTAAATGATAGCAAATGAATTTGGCTCTATTTCTAAATTTTAAAACATACTTTACTGGCTGAGCCCTGGTGGCGTAGTGGTTGAGTGCGGAACTGCGGCCCACTGCCTTGGCAGTTCAAATCCAGCAGCAGCTCTCCAGGAGCAAGGCTGGGCCTCCCACTCCCGCCAGAGGGCAGTGATGCTAACATAGCTACTTCTAGGATATTTTCAATGCATTCAAACTTTCACAAACTGAAGATATTTTCACAGTGAACATATGAACATATGGAGAAAAAAAAACTACAAACAAATCTGGAGATATTTCAGATCAATCAATAAGTTTAAGATGAGAAATCTGAATCACGATTTGCTTAGTCCTTAGAAGTCACTCTTTGTTATCGGCAGCCTTTGCTACCCGTTGTTGAAATGAACACACATAAGAACATCTGAAACAAGCTACTGAACCCGTGTCGACTTAGCTTTCATGAACAAAAGTTTCAGATTTAAGTGGTCTAAGTAGGGCAGTGTGATTGTATCAAAGGAATGACAGCAGTCTTTCAGGGTCCTCCATCATTAAACATTAAAAAAGAGTGGAGTGCCTTATTATTCGATACCTAGTGAGAAATAACACAGCTTGCTACCCCAAAGGTGAAATGACATCAATTATGACTTACAGCCGCCCTATAGGAACAAGTAGAAATGCTCTTCAGCACTTTCAAGACTGAAACTCTTCAGGAAGCAGACAGCCTCATCTTTCTTCCGAGGCGCAGTTGGTGAGTTTGAACTCTTGATCTTGAGGTTAGTAGTGTACAACTTAGTCCAGTGCGATACCTGCGCTCCTTCATCTACCCACGGGACCATTCAGAACATTGGTATTTTTATTTCTCAATGCATAAAATCTGAGTGGACTTTTCAATATAATATTAATTTAGTAAAATTTTTCATCTCTCCAGCAGTGGCTCCACAGGAGCAAAGCCTGGGCCTCCTACTCCCATCACCAGAGGGCAGTGATGCCAAAAAAATTTTTCCGTCTCAGAAAATCTTAAAGTTCTTCTTGGTTGCTTTGGCTGATACTCCAGTCTAAACCAATTTCTTACTTTCCCTGGGTTATATGCACAAGATCAATTAGATAGTGTAGGATATCTGCTAATTCTGGAATTAGTTTCTAGTCTTAGAAACCCAAATTACCACTCATGATAAATTATTTATAAAACAGAATTTCAAAAAGAGGAAGTCAACATGCAAGTTATTTATTTGCAAATAGATCTATGAATATGGTAGCTCATATAGAAAATACAGTTATGAAACTCTCTTAGATATAGACAGCCAAATACCTTGAGAGAACGAATCACCAGAGCTTGGTGATGAGGACCATAGTTTCAGGGGTAACAACATAATACACAAATATAATGTTTTATATCCTACATTGGTGAGTAGCAACTGAGGCCTTGAAATATTGTTAGTGGTCACCTAAGGTGCTATTATTGATCGCTCCCTGTCCAGAGAAGTGATGAAAATTAAAGTTACATGGAAATAACTTTACCATGGATTAATGAATCGACCACCTGAACATTAGTCCTACAAATTTAAGACCAGAAAAACTGCTAGGTAGCAAGATAGGGGACTGTACCTCCCCAGGTCTAGGGACCTCCTACAGGAAGTTGGAAGTTGAGAAAGGCTATAGGGCATGCAAAATTCAGGCCTTTAAGACAGGAAGCCTGTACACCTTGGAGGGCCCCAATTTAGGGCAAGTGGGCTTAATTCACCTAATGGAGTCAGTAAGTATGATCAACCAGGCTTCCTGGTGGAGGGCTCAGGAAAGTCAATCAGGATCCCACTCCCCTCTTTTCTAGCTGTCCCTCCACTCATGCTGCAGTTACTCTGGCCTAAGGTTGTCACAGGTGGGTGTGAAGTGCCACAATGGTGCCTGTGTTCAGTTTACTGTAATGCCTGAAACTGATTCTAGATAAACTAGGATCACAAACTAGGCTTTGATGTGAATTCTTTCTTATGTGAAGCCAAGGACTAAGATATTTCTAACAGGACTAGATGGTGCTTGGCTACCACTGCCAACGGCCCCGAAAGAGATTCCATTAGAAGGTACTAGAGAAAATAGGAGCAAAGGTGAAACAAAATTCAAAATCACAAATGAAACCTGGCTGACTGGACGTATAGAGAAGGGTAGAAACCTTTGAGACTGTGGCTATTGGATAAGAAAGATTGAGAAAGAGTGGGTGTACTTGAATTGTGGTGCTGGAGAATGAAATTACTAGGGACTACTAAAAGGACAAACCTATCTCTTTTTGAAGAAGTAAAGTCAGCATGCTCCTTAGAAGCAAAGATGGTGAAACTTTGTTTTATATATTTTGGACATATATTCAGGAGTGACCCATCCCTGGAGTAGGACATTATGTTTGGTAAAGTAGAAGGGTGGTGAAAACCCTGGTAATAGTTGAACCCCATGATTGCATCAATGGTTTCAGGCATAGAAAATTGTGGATAGAGCAAGACCATGCAGTGTTTCCTTCTGTTGCGCGTAGATTGGGTCATTATGGATTGTAACCAACTAGATGGCATCTAATAATAACATGGCCCTTAGTGACTGTGCAGGTCTTGAACAAACTGAACTCCCCCTAGTGATTCTATTTTGCAAACAATAGACAGATTTATAAGGAGACTAATAACAGCAGGAATGTATATGCAGCTTAGAATAATTCACCATTTGAGATTAAAAACACAGGCAGTCTTCTCCAGGCTTGCCCTTCAGGAAGGCAACACAGAAGATATAGGTGCTATAGCAAAGTATAGTGAAGAAATTCTATGGTGCCTAGCTATCAAATCAAATAATGTCTTGAATCTTAAAGGCTTATTTCTAAACAAAGTAGCCATCTAAGGGAGTTGTCAACTACATGGAAAATGCACATCAACATGTGTTACTGAAAGATTCTAAATCATCTGAAACTGAAGGAGGGGACAGTATCAGTGCCTAAACTATGAGAATCTGGTTTGCAGAAGGCAGTGGATGGCAGTGGGAGCCCACGAGACATTTGTGGGATATTTATCAAAATGATAAATCGGACTTAATGGTTAAAGCCTTGCTATTTGATCCACACTCTAATACATGTTAGATTTGAACTGGTTTTCAACATATTCTATATATTTTTTTCATATTGGGGTCTATCTCAGAGGTGTTATGTCATTGGGGGTCACCCCCATGAATGTGTTAGAGATTTTTCTGTTTTTCAGCATATGAAATCCAGGAATGATGTATCTATAGGTGCAGTAAGTAGAATCATGTTTTGGGGAGTTTGAGGTGGGGACAGGAGGTATTGTGGTGGGGAGATGGGGAGTGGGAGATAAAAGGGAGCTGATGCCAAGGAGTTCAAGAAGAAAGGGAAGGTTTTCAAATGGTGGTAGCAATTGTACAATTCTGCTTGATATAACTGAGCTATGGAATGGTATGATCTCTGTATGAACTTCCAATAAAATGATTCAAAAATATAAAAAGGCAGTCTTTATCCATGGAAAAACTTCAGAAGAGTTAGGAAAGAAGAAAAAATGGACAGGATGGAAGTGGAATGAGTGATGTTACATTCAGGAGATTATAATCAAGGATAAGAAACTAAAAATGTGTGGATTGATGCTGCATTTAAACTGATTTTCTAGACAGTCTTATAAAGAACTGAACCTCCATTCTTGAAATGTTAAAAGTATATACAGTATCTACACTGGATGGGAAGAGATGCTGAGTTGGGAGAGGATGCTCAAATCAAAGATAGTGTAGTTTTATAATTTCCTTCTGAGATATGTATTCTTTATTCTAATGATTAATGGGTTAATAGGAGACATCATTTGCCAAAATATGTTACTCCACAGACTGCTAATGTGCAGAATGAACAAATATTTCCTAGTCAAAGAGTTTTATAAGTATTGAATATAACAAAGATAAACACTTTTAATTTGATTGCAGGACTTTAGCATATATATTCTTTTATTAATTCATTCATTCAGAAGTGAATGAATATAATATAATATTATAATATAAATAAAATAAATTTACTCACTCAGAAAATGTTTACTGAGCATATGTTATGGTAAAAGTATTATACAAAAAATACAAAAATGTTTGTATTCAAGGTTTTCATACATTTATGGGGAAGTAAACTTGCATAATGATGCCCATTGTTATGAGGTGCTGTCACGTCAGTTTCAACATAAGTAGCCCACAGAATGAACCTCAATGGTCTTGCACCTTCTTCAAAATTATTGCTGTATTTTAGCCAGTTGCTGCAGCCCCACGATCAATCAATTGTGCTGACAGATCTCATTTTCACTGATCTACTTTAACAAGTTTGCTATGCTTCGAATCCTTCTTGATAACATGTCCAAAGTACTTAAGATAAAGTTTTCCTGCTGAACCCTGCTGGCACAGTGATTGTGTGCAGGACTGAGCCCACAGGGTTTGCAGTTCAAATCCAGCCGCATCTCTCCAGGAGCAAGGCTGGGCTTCCTACTCCCACCAGGGCAGTGATGCTAAATGAAAAAAAAAAAAAAGAGCACGTCTTCCTCCTACTAGGGAGCATTCTGGCTTTATTTCTTCAAAAACAGGTTTCTTAATTTTTCTTTCAATACACTTCATCAACATCATAATTACAGTACACTACTTCTTCCACACAGTTTGAATCCATTTGCATAATAAATATAACTGAATATTTTTCTCATGTTGTCTGCTTTCAAACAAGATCTATCTGATGTCATTAATTGCATTCCTCATTCCTTGTCATGTTTTTAATGTGAAGGCTGATATCCTGCTTTAAGTATTTCTGATTATCTTCAGCAAGATCTTACTTCTTTGGTAATTTTGCATTCATTTCTTTGGGATGGGCATAAATATCTTTTCCAGCTGGTTGGTCAGGTAGTTGTCCTCCAGCAATTGTTTCCAGAATTGAATTAATTTGTTTATATATATGAATTGGTATTGTGTTAATTCCTAGAACTTGACTTCATCAATGCCTTCAGTGCAGATTATACTTCTTGCTTTGATACCAACAGCTCTTCATCGCATGCTTGCTTCTGAAATGGCTCAACATGGGCCAATTCTTTGAGGTACGATGAATGTATATTCATTCCATCTATTTTGTATTTCTCATGTGTCATTCCACAGCACTTGCATGACATGGTGAGTTATGCATAGAGCTGCTATTTATAAGGTCAGTGATTCAAACCCACCAGTAGCTCTCTAGGAGAAAGGTGAGGCAGTCTATCCTCATAAGGATTTAAAAGTCTTAGACACCAAAGGGGCAGTTGTGCTCTGTCTGATAAGGTCACTATAGGGTAGAATGACTCAATGGCAATGGATCTTCCAGTATTTTTCCGCATAGATTTTTTCAATATTGTAACTCAAGGTTTGGGATTTTTTTCTTCATTTATTTTAGCTTGAGAAATGCTGGTCATGCTTTTCCACGTTAATTTCTAACTTCAGGCCTCTGCAGACTTCATTTTAAAACAATACCTAGTTTTATCAAGTTTCCCTTTGGAATCTTCAGTTCAATTATTTTTATTGCATACGCTCTTCCAATAACACAATTGGTATTGTGTTAATTACTAGAATTTGACTTCATCAATGCCTTCAGTGCAGATTACACTTCTTGCTTGCATGGGAAGCAAAATAGCTATCTTTAGCTAATTTCAAGAACTACTTTTAGAACCTCTTCGAACAGCCATTTTGTTCTCTTCAGTCTTTCTTTCTGTTCAATGACCTTTTGCTTTTTTCACGTATGATGTCCACGTTACCATCCTGCAACTCATCTGTTCTTTAGATTTCAGCATACAGTGTCCCCAGTCTATTCTTAAACTATTCTGTGAATTGAGGTGAGATATACTCATGGTTGTACTTTGACGCTTGGGGACTCGTTTTTATTTTCTTCAGTTTCTACTCAAACTTGCATAGGAAGCAAATTATAATTTGCTCTGCAGTTGGCCCTTGACCTTGTTCTAACTGATGAATAATCATTTTTAATGTTCATCACACTGATGTAGTCTATTTGATTCTAGTGTATTTCATCTGGCAAGATCCACATAAATGGTTATAATTTATGAAGCTGGAAAGGGGTATGTGCAATGAACAAGTCATTGATCTTGAAAAATTTGATCATGCAATCTCCCATGTCATTTCTATCAGCAAGTAATGTTTTTCAACTACCAACCCTTCTTTGATTCTAACTTTGCCATTACAAACACCAGTAATTACCAGTGCATCTTATTTGCCTGTATGTCATTTTTTGACATAAAAGTTGGTAAATTTCATTCATGGTTAATGACTAATTTTATTTATTTTAACAGTTTTGGTACATTGTCACATGTCATATAATTCAATAATATCAAGAAGAGTTGTACAGTCATCACCACAATAAATTGTAGAATACATTCTTCTTCTTCATAGTCTTTGTTATTCATGTAATTATTCTTTAATTGCAGCAAAAATGTGCACATCAAAATATTCTCCAATTCAACAATTTATATGCATATAATTCTGTCATTTATTATTCTTATTAAAGCATATATTTTAACAATTGGCTTTACTAACAGACCTTCAGTGAAGATATTTGAATACCATATCATCACTTACAACATTGCACTTCAGAATAGACCTTGGTCTATTTTATGATGAATTTTATATTTCTCTTCAATTTATCATGTGTGGCATAGTAGACCATATGATTGTCTGATCCAAAATGGTCAGTATGAGTCCATTTCAGATCAGTAATGCGGAGAATATTTATTTTAAGGAGTTCTATTTTATTTTTTACAACTTCCAATTTTCCTTAATATATATGGGGCATGTTTCAAATATTAATGGATATTTGCAGTTCTCATTTGGAGTTGTGCCACATTAACACATGGAATTCCCCAAAGTTTTCTTCTATTTGCATGAATAAGATTAATAAACATTGGGAAGCATTTCCCACTGCCCTGGTTGTAATTTGATGGTCTTCTAAACTGAGATGCTGATCTCTGGGCACTATATTCTACAATGTTCCACTTCTATTCATAAGCTTTTCCATGGGTAACATTTTAGAAGGATATAGCCAGGTCATCGTTCTAGTTGGAGTTAGTCTGAAAACTCTGCTGAAATTGTTCCACCCGAGACAACCTTGTGGATATTTAAAATATCAATAGCATAGCTTCCAGAATAGCAGCAATACAGTCACTACAATTGGACAAAATAATAATCAACTGGTGGAAATGATGGCAGTACAGCAAGATAGGTACTACAACAGAGGTGAGTGATAGCAAGAGCTTAAAATAGGCAGAGGTTTATACTGTATGTGAAAGCCAGGATGCAGAAAAGTGGACAAAGTAAGACATTGGTTGGTGTAAAACATAAAAAAAGATAATTTATAAATTATCAAGGGTTCGTGAGAGAGGGAAGGAGGAGAGGGAAGGGAGGGGGGAAAGGAGGAGCTGATGCCAAGGGATCAAGTTGAAAGAAAATGTTCTGAAAATGATGATGGCAGCAAATGTAGAGATGTGCTTGATACATTGGATGGGCATATGGATTGTGAGGAGACTTGTATGAGCCCCCAGTAAACTTTGAAAAAGTAAGAAAGGTAGGAAGAGAGAAAGGAAGCAAGCAAGCATGGATAAAACTCCACAGTGGAGACACACAGCCTCTATCTCCGGTTACCTCTCCAACCACACATGATCTTGCCAATGAACTTTGTGCCAGTTTTATGACAATGATATTCATTCATCTCACAAACTAGTTCTGTTCTCCATATGTCACAACCCATGAGAACAGGGATTGTCTCTTATTCATTTTGATGCCTCTTCTTTGTTACTCTCTCAAAACACAGTGACCCAAACATTCCTAAGTTGAGGAAAATGGAGAAAGTGCTACAGAACTACAGAGTATAAAGTAATATATTGATAAAAGCTATTAAGTCAATTTCAACTCATAATCTCCCCATGAACAAATAGAACTCCATTACAGGGTAAGCTGCAGTGGTGGTATAGTAGGTTCATGGTGTGGTATTAATGGAAAATGTTAGGATTTACCAGCTGATACCCTAGAGAAAGAAAAGATGGTCAATTCCTGTAAGATTCACAGCCTTCTGCGCAACCCAGTGACCCAATCAACCCAATGTAAAGTAGATAAGTTAGACAGTAGGCTCTGATCATCTAAGGTGCAAGGCATCCTACATAGGTCACACCAGAAAGACACAAATTGGAAACTCCACTAAGCAAACTGCAATTTAACTTAATGTCCAAGGAAAGAGTGCTATGGTCTATGGGGTGGGGGTGGTTAGGGAGTTGAACATATTGTTCTTGGGATTTCCAACCAATGGCAACAAGGGACTGACATATTTTTGCTTATTTTATGCTCTAACTACCTTTATGTCACAAAGGTTAGTCTACCAGTCAGGGTTCTGTCCCCATAAATGAGAGCTAATCAAAGTATTGCCATATGTCCAACCTCCGGGCCACGTGCAATTAGTAGCCAGTCACTCCCATTTGGAGCACTCTATAAGCCAACTACTCAGGTAATGGAATCTGATAAATCTTATGCATGTGTGAAATACTCTGATCAATAATAATATATCATGAACTAAAGAGTATTCCTAACAAATAGAATGGCTTAAAGTGCTAGGGTGATGATTTAAATGAACAATAAAATGAAACTGATATTCCAAAAATCAAACCAGTGACCTATAGAAACAATTATACAAATGGATTTTGTGCTATCCTTTTATTTCTAGCCTTACAGCAACCATCCCTACCTGGTACATATCCCATGAAGAGAACACATGAAGTGTGATAGCAGACTGTGGTGAAGACACTTTATGGTGCTCAGCTATCTAAATAAATAGTGTCTAGGTCTTAAAAATTTATCTGAAAGCAAGAAACCTTCTAAGTGAGGAGTCACCTAAATTCAATCTGCATGATTCAAATATAACTAACAATCAGGTCCAAATCTGGAAAAGGGTCTGCTGGCAGTGCCCAAATCCTATATACCCAGATTGTTAAAAAATTCAGATGATTGTGGTATCTCAAAATTCATTTACTGGATCACTATTGGATAAGTCTCCAGTAATTCCATGTCCATGGGCTAGCAACAGCAATAGGTTAAGTGATGAGCATTGTAAAGAAAATTTACCAACTATATTCTTCTGGAAAATAACACAATCTGATCTCTCTATGGACCAAAGTGAATTTATTCTGAACTTTCAATAGGTTCTTCTTTTTATTAAATTGAGGTTTCTATTGATTTTCAATGGCCATTTTTGATGGGCCCTTGCTTGGTCCTTCCCTAGTCCTATGTTGCTATCTGTATAGGGAAACTAGGATTGATTGATGGAAATAAGAAGAGAGCAAAGGGATTGATGATTACCTGAGGCCAGGGAAGGAGAGGGAGGGGGAAATGCAGAATCATCATAGACATGTGAAAGATGAAACAATCAAGTTCCAAAGTTGATTGTGACAATGATCACATAACCATTCTTGATATGATTGAACTGTATGATACATTATATGGTATGTTAATTGAATTGTATGATATGTTCATTATTTGATTAAAAATATGAAAATAAACCCAAAGGCACATTTCTACTCTATCCTTTATAGTGTTGCTATGAATTAGAATCTACGCAATTTTAGTTTTATTGACATATAATTCACATATCATACAATATAATAGTTCAATCACCTCAAGTCAGGTTAAACAATCATCACCCCAACCAATTGTAGAACATCGTTTTCTTTTTTTTACTCGTAGTTATTAGCTCCCCATCCCATTCACCCCATCCTCACCCTTTCATGCCCTTAAGAAAAAATTAGCCCAGTTACTGACTGACTCCATAGATTTTCCTAATTTGAATTTCAAACACAGGAAAACATAAAAATAAAACACCCTAAGAATAAAGTCAAGCAAAGACCTCAACATAAAAAGGTAGAAAATATTAAAAACTAGAACAAATCTACAATGACTCAAAAGAGGTGAAATAAGATGTTAAGATTACCCATCTTCAATAATCCACTTTCTAATGCATTCTGCATGATAACAAGATTTTCCACATCCCTGGTCCATTGTCAGAGTATATATTCACCAGGCTTAATCCATGTGTGTTTCCCCTTACATTTTTGTTTTCTTTAAAACAGAATAACTTTAAGATGAGTCGAAGGGGAGATTAAACAATAGGCTATTACATTTTAACTTAACTGCATCTCCTTTAATCAACTTCACAATACTATTTGTCTGCTCTGCCCATCACTCAACCACAAAAACTTGCTGCCATTGAGTCATAGTGACCTCCTGTGAGACTATATTTATGGAAGTGGAAAACCCAGACTTTCTCCCTTACAGGGACTGGTGGTTTCAAACTGCCAACTCTGTGCACAGCAACCCACTGTTTAACCACTATATCACTAGGCTCCTATCACTCAACTACAGGTAGAGGAAACCCACCAGAGTTAATCCACGTGTGGAACATGCAAATTGACTTTGAACTTCCATTGTCATGGACAGTCTTTTGAAAACCAGGTGTTCACAATTTAAACTATTTTATCATTCCTTCCTTCAGATTTGGATTTTTCAAAAAATGATAATCTTTGGATCATACAGGCAGGGGTGTTTCTTTCATGTGGACTTTGTTAACACTTCACTTTCAGTGGTTCTCAACCTTTCTAATGCTGTGACCTTTAATACAATTCTTTATGCTATGGTGGCACCCCCCCAAATATAAAATTATTTTCTTTGCTACTTCATAACTGTAATTTTGCTACCATTATGAATCAGGCTACCCATGTGAAAGGGTCAGTCAACCCCCAAAGGGGTTGAGATCCATAGGTTGAAAACCACTGACTTGGATGGCTGCTTGCTTAAAGATAAACCTTTAAGAACTCAAACATTTTTTTTTCTGATAGCCAAACCCCATCTAGTTTCTTAACCACACTTTGTTATAGCACCCATATCTTTGGTGATCTCTTAATGAGGTGAAGCATCAAGCAGGGCCTTCTCATAAAAACTAATTGCTCTTAGATTGGGGCTAAAATTTAGTGTGGGCCTCAAATCCATTCATATATGTGTGCTATATAGGTTTGTCTGCTGCACCTTAGTGACATAATTGTCATTATGTTAAAGAACATTGCCAATCATTCCCTGGGGCATAGGGAAATTTTCTTGATAGTCTCATTAATTTAGTTAGCCAATACTATAAAATTTAAAACACAGTTGATAAAAGGAAATTATATAAATATAGGTCAGCTATGAACCAAAAAAACTGAATTGTTGACTTGTACAAATTAAACTCTTGGGGGACTGGAAACTACACAAACAAATGAGGTTAGTGATAGGACACATTGTTCAATAATATTTATTTAAAATGGCAGAACCTCACTTACCATATTAACACATGTGATAATGAAACAAGGAGGATATTTACATTGAAAACATATGGTTGTATATACTTCTAACCTTTATATGAGCAGGTTGCCATGTCTTTTCCCACAGAAGAGTTGGATGGCATTGAGCTGCCAGCATTTGGGTTGAAAGGCACATGCTTAATACCTAGGAAACCAAGGTTCTTCAAAATAACATAGTGCCACTTATCCATCTATCTATCTATCTATCTATCTATCTATCTATCTATCTATCTATCTATCATCTATCTATCTATGTAGCTATCTATCTATCTATCTATCTATCTATCTCTATAGCATATTATCTATCTGCTTTAACCTCATGGCCAAAGCCACTGCTCTATACTACTCCTTTATCATTACAACTTCCATTGGTTAATATTGATAAAATGCTTTTCTTGCATGTGACATAGTTCATTTATTTTGTACATTGAAAAATGGCAATTCAAGATATATATTTATGTGGCAAAGAAAATTAAACTAAGTGCGGTTTCTTTGTAGTTTTTATTTTGTTTGCTTTTCAAACTCTTTTTTAAAATGATATTTTTTTTAAATCCTTAAGTCTATTTGCTACAAATGTGTGTGTGTGTGTGTGTGTGTGAATTTTCCAGTCCAGTATTTCTGAGCACAAAGTCTGGAGAGATGATTCAGACCTCACAATGACTTTGTCGAGGAATGGTGTGAGCTCTGACTCCGCAGATGAGCAAGTGCAGATTTTAATCTTTTATCTGGACATTTGGGCTCTTGAACTATGAAAAAGTAGTTAACCACTTTAAACTTATGTCATCTCAAATGCTGAATAGGGCTAGAGATCCTTAGATGTCAAAATTTCATAAAGATAAATGAGAATTCTTCATTGTGTATAGCAACGTATTGTCAGATTTATAAAATGTGTGAGGGGAATGATAAACATTCTGACTACTGGCTTGGTGGATAATAGCTGAAATAGTTGTATGATCCCTATTTTGTGCTATGTAGACAGATCTAGGGAGGCATTAAAGAAAGCTGACGGAGAGAAGGCATCAAACTAAGAAGAAAACTTGGAAGGAAGATGCCAAGTACAACGCCATATGTTGTTTGCCTTCAAATGGCCTCCAATAGCCTGTGAACAGAGTAAAATTGCCCCATTGGGTTTCCAAGCCATAATCTTTGTGGAAGTAGATCACTAGATCTTTTTTTTCCAAAGCTCCTCTAGTGGGGGTGAACTACCAACTTTTGTGTTAGTGCTAAGGATTGAGTGACATGTGTTAATTCCTTATTATTTTTATTATTATTGTTAATTTGTTGTATCATTTGGAGAGCTTTTGTTAATGTTTGTACCTCAGTTTCCACATCTACAGCGGGACTAGGGATGCCTGTATCATAGGCTAGATTCATTTGATGAGATAGTTTATCTGAAGGTCTTAGCACAGATCCAGGAAATAGTGACTGCTGTGTTAGTTATGATGACAATTAGCAGAAGAACTGAAGAACAAGATGGTCAGTAATAAGCTGTCTAGTTTGATGAAGGGGAGACAAGATTCTTCCCATGTATCACATCCCTTTTAGCATCTTCCTCAACAAGTCACACATGAAAATCCTTCTGAGTCACCATGTACTGTTTTCAAAATATAATCAAATACTGCTGTGGCATCTATTGCCCTGATCCAGGGAAGGCATTTTGAAGTGCAAGAAGGAGGTGGAGGAAAGGTGTTCTTTGGGTTTTACAAAGTGTCTCTGGAAGCTTTAACTCTCTTTTGCTTGGGATAGAAATTGCTTGCAGCTACATATACCAAAGATTCTAATATTTTCTGAGACTCCAATGTGCCTTTATATTTTAATACCCTGACATCTGGAATCCTAAAAGTCTAATGTTTAACCATAAATATCTGCTGAGATTAAAGAGCTATATACCAAGTTTCAATCTTTGGGTACTATAATTGCTTGGGAAAAGAGAATGGTATTTCCCCCTCTAGCTAAAAGAAAAAGACCTCAGCAAGCATAGATATTGGCAGACAAATTTTCTTACAACCGTTTCCTCTCTCCATTCTGTCCTCTCATTTTCTCCCTCCTGCTCTGCTCACCCATTTTATAACACTAGCTTGCTGTCATTGCCAGGACAAATGTGGAGAAGGAGAAGCCTAGAAAGCTTAAAGATGTGATCCATTTCAAGAACTAGCAACAAAGAGTTGGGAAAATGTGAGCCCCTCCATGTCTGTTAAACAGCTGAGTGCTGGACTCCACATTGCCCAAGCTTTTCCATCATTCAGTTGGAAACAAACCGTGGGCTGACAGTCAAATGCCAGCTTTATTGTTTTTTATCAACCTAATCTCTTATTTTTGATTTGAGGCAAGTCATTTTTAAAGTCTATACCATCATTTGTAAAGGTCTTTCTCAAGAAATTTCCAAGAAGCATCCCAACTTGAAAAATATTTCTTACACAATCTTGAACAAAAGAATGAAGCAAATGTTACCTGCCCTGAAGGTAAATTTGGAAAGAAATTGTCCTCAGACCGCAGGACTTTACTGGGAACAATGTCAAAGAAAGTGTGGGAAAAAGCTTATCATTTGTGTAGCCTTGTAAAATGATGACCTAATGTGAAATTTTAAAAATAAACTTATGTTTATATTAAAACCATTTTTATCCAGGGTATATTGTAGAAGGGACATTCCTGTGGGCTTTCAGCCTAATACCATGTTAGTAAAACTTGTATTTAAAAAAAAAAGATTTACGTTAAGTCAAAGACTTCATGTAGATTGCATATTTACCTTATATCTTTTCGTGAGCAATTCCACTTTTATAAATATGCCTAGTAAATATATATGTATGCCTAGCAAATACATATATATTTATATCTATTGGTCTTTGGCACAGAAAACTAAATCTTGATTAGTCATAAGAAACCAATAATTCTCCCACTTTTTAGTATATCAATATTATATTGATGTCTTGTTTATTTACTTCAAAAATAGTCTGTCTTTATAGCTATGATTCTCAAACATAGCAAAGAAGACACTTGAAGGCTGCATAGGTATTAAATATGAATTCCTGGGCTTCACGCATAGATAATGGATCAAAATTACATATGTGCAAATACACTCTTAATATCCTGGATGATTCCAATAATATAGACTTTTGAGGAGCAACTGTCCAAAGTATGGACCCTGATGGCGTAGTGGTTACACATGGAGCTGTTCACCTTCAGGTCAGCAATTGAAAATCACCAGCCACTCCTCAGGAGAGAGATGAGGCTTTTGACTCCTGCAAAGAGTTACCATCTTGAAAATAAACCCACAGGGGCAGTTCCATAGATAGACTAGTCATGAGTTAGAATTGACTCAATGTTTTTGGTTTGCCCCAAGTAAAGTAAAAGTACTCCCTCAACTGAAAACATAAGGATAGAAAAGAAAATGTTAAAACCAGGTTTGCCTGCAAGGTTTCAGAATATTCCAGGAACTTGCTAACTTTCTAATGTTTAATGAAACATTCAATAAAAACACATTCATAATCAGACCTTTGTTGGAAAAGCTTTGAACTTCTGACTGCAAAGTAGCCAGTTCAAAGCTACCAGTTGTTTGGGGGAAGAAAGAGGAGGCGGTCTGGTCTCATAAAGGATTACAATCTTGAAAACTCTATGTATGTAGAACCAACTCAATAGCAGTTGATTTGAGTTTGGTTTGGAAGGGCAATATGATAAAGATTTCTAAGAATATTTATTTATTGAAAATGAGTAGCAATGTCCTTATAATTATGCATGATATTTCATAATTGCCACAAGAGAGGCTCAGTCCTTTTGCTTTCCTCTTTTTCTCTCCTTTCCTGAAAGTCTTTCCCCATGGCAGGTACGACGCTGTCCGATGGGTGATACCACTCATGTTCAACACAGGACAAAGAGCAAACGAGTGAGGAGCCAAAATGGAGAACACCAAGATCTCTGCCACCGCCTAGACGGGCTGTTAGTTTCAAGACTTGGTTTTCCTGTAGATAGTGATTTTGGATTTTCAAGCAAATAGAAGCACCCATAATCAAAATAAGCCCTGTTGGTAAAGAAATATGAATGGTTCTCAGAGGATCTTCTGCTTGGGATTAGATGCCTTGCAGTCTGTTTTCATACACTTTTCAAAGTTGGCTACAAATGCAAACATATAAAACAAAACCACCAGCTCGAGTTTCCCCTGGCTACACATGCTGCACTACACAGATAGCCAAGCTCACCGGCATAGGTGGCAGAACATGAGGCCGTATACTAGGGCAGTGGATATCTGTCTTAGTAGGTAATTTGTCTGTGAGAATTTACCTGTGCAAATGCAACTTATTTTTCAAATGAAAAAAATAAACCTCCAAGTCCAAAGACACCAAACAGTTTAAAGAGATTTGTGAGTACAACAGAAAAGGTCATCGGTTGTTTCAATGTGGATACCATTTAGGATAAACATGAGAATTGGTTCCAACAGTCTCTGTTTTCATCTTCCCTACACTGACTTTTCTATTTCACAGAAGAACAGAGATGCCTGTTTGGAAGAAGAAAAATACAAAGTATTCCTTAATTCTCTTGAGATGTGATTCCTTCTTTTCCCATCCATTGGAAAGCAGAATTCAAGGGAATGGTTTAATACAAGATAATGAACTTGAAAAAGGATATCTCTATATTGTGGAAGACAAAGGAAAAGATTGAAATCCTGTTACCACTCAGAAGGCATGGTTTACTATGTGCTGGTTCCTGTCTTGCAAGAGGACACAGCTTTTATTTTTAGTGCCATAAAGAGGAGAGTCTACTATGGCAACACTTGAAGTTGTCACTTATCACAACCTTATTTACAAAGTTATAAAGTTTCAATGTCTCAGTCATTTAAGGCCATCATATCCACCTCCACATAAATACCTGATCTTATTGTAATGTATTGTAAAATATCATACTGCTGCTAGAGTTTTTACCTCTGAATCATGTTTTGTATCTAATAAATAAAATTAAGAAAAAATATAAGAAAAGCAAAAAACATCTCAGCCACTAGGAAGAGTCTAATATTATACCATACTGCAAAAGAATATTTAAGAGGTCATCAAACGAACATTCTTATTAATTAAATCCTATGCATTTGCTCAAAATTTTAGTGTCTATTCTTAAAACAAAATTGTTGGTGCTGGTGCTGATATATATATATATATATATATATATATATATATATAGTATTACTGTAATAATCTAAGATGCTGAGAGATTTTTTTTTCCTAACCATGAAGCTAACTTCACATGTGTTTCATGAAAGGTCAAGGTTGGAGAGTTCAGTGTACCCAGGAGCAGTCCTTGGGCCATGAGGGGGTGGATATTTGAAAAATAAATACATTAGTTCCCTCACTACTTGACTGACTTATTTTTGAAGTCTATTTAACACGGTTTCCCATCAGACTTTAGCTCCAGCTGACAGCTTAATAAAACACCTTTTACTGGCTTCAGTCCTATCCCTCGAATCCCTCCCCCACTTCCTTACAAGTGTTTAGTTGATACAAGTTTTGTATCAACTTGACTGAGCCAGCATTTTAAGTAGTATTATAGGTAAGACCTACTAATCCCCCATGATGTTACTTAAAAATTATAATCAACTTCACAATGGATCTATATGTAAGATGCCACATTCTTACATATAGAGCCCTGATGCAATTTAAAGACTGTTTTCTTGGGTGTGTTACCTGCTTCCAAAATAAGTGGATGAAGTAGAAAAACTTGTTTTTGCTTTCTGCTGGACCTACATCATACATCTGGCTCATGGATCGCCAGTTCTTTAGATTTGAACCAATTGAACCATTTGAACCATTTGAAGACATAAACTACCAATCTTAAGATTTGGCAGTAGCCTTCCATGTGAGCATCTCACCTTGGGTTTATTCCCCCTGCTGCCACAAGTCTGACTTTATGACCTTAGAATCATTTGCCTTTTGAGTCACTAACTTGTGGCATTCCTGAAATCCATCAGTTACACTGACTACCTGAGTTCAGAGAAGCCTACAGACTAATATCTGACCCAGAAATTTGGAACTTGCCTAGATCTGGACTTTCCCATGTATACAATGGGTGACTCCATTTTTCTTGATGTAAATGACTTGGCACACACACACATATGTATTTATAAGTGTCACAGCTTTTATATCACTACTGAGTTTAGCCTCAGACAACACCTTCCCCACCTCACTCTCATCCCTACATAAAAACTACTGCTACTTTGAGCTTTATGTTGATATATGTTTCTATGACAATTCAAAGTAACATCATATTTAGTCCTTTTTCTTTTATGCTAGATAAAATGCATGTTTATTAACTATTTGGTGGTACATATCCGTCTTACTGGTTCCAGAGAAACATAATGATCCGCAAAAGCCACCATTAAAAGAAGCCTTCAAATTATTTACATATACATATATTATTGTATAAAGATGGCTACCTCAATAGTGAGATTAACCTTAGAGTCAAGAGAAAAATTTTGTATAGAAAATAATCTGGGGAGGGTAAAAAAGAGAAAATAATATGGATAGCTTTTTTGGTAAATGAAAAAATAAAATAGCTTTTTTTCTTTTTTTCCCTTTCTACTACTGCTCAAATTGTTTCTCGATATAGATGTGTCTTTAAATTTAATTCTTCAGTAAAAAATTGATTTTCTGGTTTTAACCAAAAGTAATAGCAACATATCAAAAAGAATATTCACTCAGCATGTTCCATATATTCATCACAGACTTTAAAAATCTATGCTATAGTCCCCACAGCATGTCACTCAATTGCAAAGATAAGCCTTTAATATATGAGAATTTTTAGGAGTATACAAAAAAGTATCCAAGTGTAAGATTTTATGGTAATTAGAGGAATTATACATAGGATTATATTTCAAGTGCTATAAAAATAGTTTGTGGCAGTAACTCAGGTTGAATAAAGGTGGAAACAAGCAAAAAGATACCTGGGAATATTTTACCTGCAAGACTAAAATATATTACAGATAAATCCTTAATCCAATGACTTAGAGACCTCAATTCCTTCTGTATGCCCTTGAATGATTTAGGACAAAAAGCATTAGAATTTTCCATGGTTATTAATGACCCATCTCTTTGATATATCAACAAATAGTTACTGAGAACCCACAGAACTTTCAGCAGCGGGCGGGTCAAAACCTCTGCCCTCGTTAAAAGGAGAAACAATAAATGAACATGCTAACACATCACCTCAGTTCAGGTAGTAGGGCTCTGAGGAAAAATAAAGTAGATACGGAAACATAAAGATTAATAGTAGCATAGTGATTTTAGGTAAAATGGGTAGAAATAACTTCTCTCAGGAATTGTCATTGGAATAAGCCAGAAAAATAAGTGAGAAAAAGCTATTCTAGGCAAAGGAAATAGCAAGTGCAAAGGGTACAGAAATAGGGGTAAGCTTAGTCTATTAGAGGAAAAAAAATGAGACATGTGAGAAAAGCAAAGAGTGTGGACAGTGTAATGGTTAAATAGTAAGTTGTTAACAGTAAGGTAGTTGGATCACACTCATCCAGAGTCTTTGTGGAAGACAGATCGAGAGATCTGTTCCCATAAAGATTATAGCCCAGAGTATGCTATGGAGGAGTTCTATTCTGTCACATAGGGTCACTTTGAATCAGAATCAACTCCTTAAATGGATGGCACTTGTGGTAGTTACATAATCTGTTGTCAATTTGAGACTTAAGAGTGAAGGAGTAGAGATTAGCCTGTCACAGGTTGATGGCCTTCATTTGGGGGCAATAAAGAGATAAATAGCTCTCTGGAGGGGAAATACAGGCTCATTCACTGTGAGACATTATGGAAGATGAGCCTGAGAGATCTATGCTGATGAATCAAGAGCTCTGGAAGTGGAGTCACATGGAGACTCCTGCCACCGTCACTGGATCTATAACATTTTCTACCCACTGGACTGTGGTCTTTCTGCATTCGGCATCATGGACTATGTTTGATGAGTCTGAAGAGGAATTTACAGATTGGTATCAGACATATGGGCTAATATCATATTTATGAACTTGATCTGAACTGGGTTTGGTTTTTTTCTCAATATACATTTGCTCTTTTATATAAAACTCTTTCTCATACATATAGAGTGTCTGTGAATTTTGTTTCTCTGGTGTACCTAGACTAGCAGAACATGTAACAAGAACAGCAACAAGTAAAGCAAATAAAGCCAGATGAGTGAGAAAAGGGAGTGACAGGAGAGATTAGGTGAGAGAGGCATCCAGGAATGTGAAATCAGAGTTTGTAGTTTTATATTTTATTCTGAGAGGGTTGGGAAACAATTAGAAATAAGAGCTCACTATAGTTATTTCATGAGGAATAGAGTAATGTTTATGAGCAAATTAAAGATAATTTCGGAAGCTTATCCTTTGTTGGGTGAGAGATGAGGATGGTTACACTGCAATAGGAATGAGAATGAGAGAGGGGACAGATTGAGTTAAGTAAAAGAAGAAGACTGTATATGATGGTATTACTTATTGAAGTAGGATGTCTAGTTAAGAAGAGAGAACCAGAATTCCACTTAACATTTGACTCTAAATGCCCACGACTCCTGCCCCATGGAGTAGTTACATACACAAGTGAAAAAACAGTATCTAGGGTTGAATCCAGGCTGAAGATAATAAATTGGAAGGCACCATCATTTGATGTCATTTTAACCTTCAACCTAGGGTGTAATATCAGAGAGAGAAAAAGAAAGAAGTTTGAGGGCCATTACCTTGGGACATTCCTAAATGCAGCACTTAAAAAAAAGAACAAATGAGACTAGAAACAAAATCTGAAAGAATAAACCAAATTATTTAGATTACTTGTAACAGATTCTAGATGAACTGAAATGTGAATTCAAGGTCTCATTGTTGCTGAAGCAGGACAATGCTGTCTTAAGAAATCACTACTCTCAAGTTGATTCCAATTCATAGTGACATGTAGGATCAAGCAGAATTGTTCTGAGGGTTTCCAAAGATAAAAGATGTAGATCTTTACAGAAACAGGAAGTTTCATCTTTCTCCCACAGAACTGCTGGTGCTATGAACAGCTTGCCTTTCACTTAGCAGCCCAACTCAAAACTCACTACACACCAGGGCTCCTAAGATTTCTCCAGAGATTATAAAAAATGACACCAAAAGACTTTGACAATAAACACAAGAACATCTGAGTCTTGAGCACAGATCCTTGAAGATAAAAGAAGATGGACAAAAGAGAAACAAACTGTATAGTAGCTACCACTTCTCAGAGACAGCTTTTAGTTGGTTGAAAGAGCCAGATAGACTCAGAAGTGAGAAGGGTTTGTTCCACAGCAGGCATTATAAAACACTGAGCACAAGGAATGCTGTTCCATGTCCCAGTGAAAAGCCTAGTGAAAATGTTGTTCTCCCTAAAGGTACACAAAGATGGGTGGGAGATTCTGTATCTTTGGCATGGACACAAGAAATTTCATGGAGGACACAACAATTATTCCAGGACATATCATAATCTCTCGATATATCTGTGAGGCAGGTGCATTTAAGAACATATTAGCACAGGCCCTAACTCTAGAGATCATTTAGTTCCTATTTAGTATACTTCATGAACAACACAGTTTTATTAGTCTGGGTTGACTAGAGAAACAAATTCATAAGGCCTCATCAGTGCGAAAGAAAGAACTTTGTGTAAAAGACCAATTATGCATTAAGAAAACATCCCAACCCAATACAGATGAAGTCAATAGTCCTATATTAGCCCATATGTCCAATACTAGTCCATAAATTTCTCTTTAGACTTATGCAGCCATGCAATAATGCTGAGTGCAGGAATATTATAGACCAGTGGGTGGAAAATTTTGTGGATCCAGTGGCAGTAGAAACATCTCAGTGGTTTCTTGGTGGCTTTTCCAGCTCAGGACCCCAGTGTAGCTCCATGTGCCTTGTCAGCTGCAATGTCTCCAAGGGGGTAAGTCTGTGTCCTGCCTCCATTGAGCTATCTATCTCCTTAGCATCTCCAAATGAGGTTATCAAGCTGTGACCTGATTGACATCATAAACTCCAACCCTTCACTCCTAAGTCTCAAATTGACAACAGATTATGTAAGAACCACAACAGCCTAGCCACTTCCTTTATGCAAATCAGTATTAACTAACTGACTAACCTGTGTTGAAGAAAGATCCAGTCCATTCTTCATCTGTTTTAGGAAATACAGAAACAGGTGGAGGCAGACCCAAGGTGCTCCCATCTAGATCCTTAAAGAGATATTTTCTTGGACTTTCACAGTCTGCTTCAGGGCAGATCAATGTTTCTATGTCTCTCCTGTGAAGGCAGATAGAAACCAATGCTCTCATTTCATATTCAACTGCAAGAAGAAAACTTATACTGATCTTACCAATCTTCTGAAAAATAAATTTAAAACATTTTAGTATTAATAATTTTCTACAAAAATAGGAGATAAAACTTTCCACAAAACAAATTATCATTCAGTTATATGGTCAAGTAAAAGAATTCTTATTGACTAAATAGTTTAGATATCTGGATATGTGATCTTTACAAAGATAGCTAATTTTCTAGGATGCAAAATAGAGCAAACTTCTCCTGACTGCTTTAGCTCTGGTGACACAGTGGGCCAGGATTGAAAAGCTAACTATGACCTGACTCCTTGTCCATTCCATAAAGAGCTATAGTCTCAGAAACTCAAAGGAGCAATTTTAGGCTGCCCTGTGAGGTCCCTATTAGTCAGAATCCACTTGATTCAGTGGGTTTGGGTGGGGTTTAACTCTCATAGCTATTGAATATAGTATAACATTTCCTTCATAGTACTTCAGAGTCTACTAGTAATTTAGAATTGTCATTAAAAAGACCAATGATAATACTATAGACAGAGCAAGGGCAAGTATTGTTATTCAGTAAATATTGATTGAGAACCCAGTATTGATAGGTTTAAGGAAGATAATAGTGATAAAAACAGTTCCTGTGCTGTTGGAATTTAAAGTCAAACAGGATATATAAACAACTAATTGTAATCCAAACAGGGAATTATGGTGAGTTTATTTTACTCCATGGTCCAATTCTGTTAGGTTGTACTATGTAATTATAAATTACTTTACAAATGTCTGTTCTTTGTCAGTCCTGTGTCAGGTAACAGAGAAGACTTCAGGTGTTATTATCAATGAACTTTATATTTGATTCACCCTGTAGGTAGGACATGGGCACAGGGAAATGGAATGTAACAGAATAACACAAAGTTCAAACAGCACAACGGTGACTCAGGAATAGTCATCAAAAGAAACTGGCAGAATGCCAAACATGAACTATCCTCATTAGAATAATTTCTCTTGATTGTGTTATCCTAATTTCCTAAGAATTTTCCTACAGTTAAGATGGGATAAAAGGCAACCCAACCTCCATGCTCTTCACTTTCCTCACTTCCTTGCCACCTTCCCAGGATCTGTAAACTAGCTTGGGTTTGTTTCTCCTTCAGGTGGTGGAACCAACATTACAAGAGGACACTTGGACACTAGCTAGGCCCCGTGGGATCATGATTTGAAACTTGAATTCATAACTGCTTCCCTTCCTTTAGTTAAAGAAAAGTTCTGACTCCTGATTCAAATGATAAAGAAAAAGACTTATCTTAAATTTATAAAGCAAAGGGCAGGTGTGTAAGAAAGCTAACAGACTTTACATAAAACTATCATGCTTCATTTTTATTCCCATTGTTGATATTATTATTGGGATTTTAGAACAGGCTTTCTCTGTCCCCCTCCCTGTATAAATAGGACCAATTATCCATACTGATGGTGTCATGGTTATAGGTTGGCTGCTATCCAGAAGGTGGATAGTTCAAAACACCTTAGGAGAAAGACAGATTTCCTAATCACATTAACAGCTACAGTCTTTAAAATCCACAGGCACAGTACTAAGCTGCCCTTCAGGGTTGCTTCGAGTCCACGTGGCTTCAAGGGCACTAAGTTGTTGTTGGAGAGTCCAGATTGCATAGTGGGTTGCACTTGGGTCAGCCAACCCAAGGTCACCAGTTTGAAAATCACCAGTGACTCTAAAGAAGAAAGATGAAGCTTCCTGTTCCACTAAAGTCTTCCAGCCTCCAAAACGTGAGGGAGAAGCTCTACTCTGCCCTATAGGGTGGCTGTGAGTCAAAATGCAAGTCTGTGGAAGTGCAGGTGTTGCTAGGGTTTGTTACACACACTCTAAGTACCTGCGTTGTAAGGGAGAAAAGTAGAACTTGTTTCTATCTTTAATCATAAGCATTCTGGTCCTCTCTGCTGTTATTGGATGCATGATGCCAGTGTTCTCTCCATTTGCCAGGATGCAAACATCTAAGTCATTGCTATAGCAACTCTTTACAAAACTAGAAAAGATGACACCTGAAAATAAAAATTAAAACACATCTCATATAAATCACCAACTATGAACACAGATTATACCACATAAAACTCTGACAATAATTTATGGGAAAGAGTTAGCTAAATGTATCAAGAGTATTTGTCTAGGAGCTTGCAGAAATCTTTACTTAAAATATCTGCAATTGTTCAACCACTGGACACTATACAAAACAGAAGATTATGCTAAAACATTAAAGTCTTAACTTTTTTCTGTTAATCACAGGTTTTATCAGAATCTATAGAACTTATAAAATCATAAATCAACTAACCAAGAGACCATGTATATGATGAATGAGTACAGTAGTACAAAAGAGATCTGAAAGAAATGGACAGCACAAGTAATGGTATAATGTCCATTGTAACCCTTGATGTACTACCAAATTCAAAGCAACCTCACATAAGGAATAATTTTCCATTCTTATTCTTTTCCATTGTAGAATGGGAACAATATAGATCAAGGCAACTATAGATCAAAATGTAGAAATCAATTTTAGAGTTTGGACTCAACAATGGCTATGAAAGCTTTCCAAAATGTATCCAGAAAACCTTATAAGGAAGAACTCAATTTCAGGGTCACCCAGCATTGTAGTTATCAATGTCAACAAAGATTGGACAGCAAGTATGAGAACTGGCCGTGCCATTTGGTTGATAGAATGGTAAAATGCTACAAAAGATTCTATGCACAGATACACACAGCTAAGTTGCTCTGATAAATCTAAATAGCCTACCTTGAAGTTTCATAATTCCTGGAGCTGAAGGGCTATTTCTCACTCTGTGCCATGGTTGCTGAGGCCACTGGTGTGGTTCTGAGGTGAATCCAGGCCACAGAATTCCAACGCGACCTCCTCTTGGATTGGAAGGAGCACGAGCTGACGAGGTTAAGTTGGCTGAGCGAGGCTCAACTCTGTCTTGGATGCAGTCAAAAGAGGAACTAGTGGCCACAATGACTGAATTCCTCAGCACAATCTGAGCATTGTTGATACTGCTTTGTGGAGCAGAAGACATATACACTACTGCCAGAAGACCAACAATATTGTCTACCAGAGTGATGTTCTCTAGCTCCACACTATTTTCCACATGGACCATGGCACCATAATCAAAGTTCTTGAAAGCCAGGAAGCCAGAGATTCCTGTACAGTTGTCCGATCCATTTTCCTTATAGATATGAAGGCCATGGAGACATGAATGGGCAACATTGTCAGACCAAGGCATGTCGAGAAGAGAACAGCTGTGGCCTTGGATGTGAAAGCCGAGCCTCTCAGAACCAGCTACAACATTGCCACGGAGGTGGACATCCTTTGCCTGGTTCACTTTGATTCCTGCCACCAAAACGATGTCTTTGGTCGATTGTGTTGTGAGAACCACAAGGTTATTTGTAAGAGAATAGGCATGCCCCTCCAAATCAATGCCATGGCTAGCTGTGCTAAATACTATGTTGTCATTCAAAATAATGCCATTACTGGCACCTGCATGAATGCCTCCGCTGCAGCTCTTGTGCACTGTAGAAGAGATAATCCAGGAGCCATTTGACACATTAGTGAATTCAATGGATGAATACTCTGGTGTTCCAAAGTTCTGTATTTCCACATTTAAAAGCTGAAGGACACCTACAAAAAAGGCATGTAATCAAATCCTTTCTTCTTCTTCACTGAAGACTAAAGAATGATCCATTTGTCCTCGTTGGGGTAGGACGATGTTTTGTTAAATACATAGTTCATTGCTAACATTAACATTATTTTTCATGCCACTTAGGTTCACTGTCAAAACATGGGCCATCAGAAATATCACCCCAAGTTTTCATGGCCAAGCTGAAGAGACCAGCAATAGGATGGAGAATGAAAAGCGTAAAGAAGGAGCAAAGAGATGAACTTTGGAGATGGGCACAATAAGAATCTATGCATTGGTCTGCAGGGCTGGGTCAAAAGAGTGATGGAGATAGTGATTCATGTTCCTTCATTTTCTTTTCTTTTTTTTTTTTTTGGTCCTTCATTTTCAAATCACACCTCCCATGCCATATTTCATTGACCCCATGTGAAAAAACAATAGCCATCTTCGTGGGGATATTGCATAAATAATAGCCAACTTTATCAAGTATTGCAGGCATTTCTGAAAATAGTACAATTTTAGTGTGAAGGTCACTTTGGTCCAGTAATGTACAGAAATAATATATTCAATAAACGTTTCTTGATCAAGGCATAATAGAACCAATAACTATTTCAAAAATAATTTTCAAGATTGTGTAATTGTTTTTCTGGACTTTCTCTTACCTACACCATATTCCAAGTTTCTCTTTTATTATAAGAAGGGTTCTTATATCTTTTGTGTCAGTAGAAGACAGTTGATTAAGTCTCACTTTGAGTTGTTGTTTGTATTATTTTGAGAATATACTATTAAAATACAATATAAAATGCATTCAGTTGGTAAACTAAAAATAAACCAGCAATCAGCATGAATGAGTCACTGCATATACTCTTGGCAAAACATATAACAACATAGCTACATTGAAAATGAGGCCACTTGATAATCACAACACTAAAGAGCATTTAGGACAGTGCAAGCAGCACTCATATCCTAAATGATATGAGTGGGAACACATATATTTTAGAAAATATATAATTTTCATATAAACATATGAGGTAGATATGACCATTACCTGATCTTCCCAGATAAGAAAACTGAGGTGAAGGAGAATTAAAAAAAAACTGGAGTTTCAACTTAGGTGTAGGGATACAGAGACTGCCTATTGCACACTTATAGATGGCCATTGGTGAGAGCATGAAATTTGCTGACATTAAAATATGTGGATTTGTTTTAGACTCGGATGCAGATGATAGACCATGATCAATACTTAAATCATGCACCCTAACTTTATCTGTGTCTTTTCCATTGAGCTTTTTCTATGTTTTATTTTATTATTGTTGTTGGGTTTGTTTCTTGCTTTTGTTTTGTATATTATTTGTGTACGAAATCTAAGGCAAATCTATAAAGAGAGTAATTGAATTAACAATCCCTAAAGTTATAGCAGGGAAGCTAACAACAGTGACTAGAAGAAAGAAGAAAATTTTCAAAATTGATCATGGTGATAGTTGCACAGCTCTTCTTAATATAATCAAACTATTGAATTGAATGATATGTGACTTGTGTGTCAATAAAGCTATTTTTAAAAATATATGACCAGTATGCATACAACAAATGAGTGAATGTGGATCAAAAGTGTACCATAAACTTATTTCTTTCATTAAATTTGAGGGGTATATACAGTGGAAGTTTCTGTTTCACTATATTTTAGTAATGATATTTCAAGCTCAAAGGCAGTCCAAGCAAACCCTCCACCTTGCTCACTTTTTTTTAATTTAAGTACCTAAAATTCCTGACAAACCTGCTGATGGGAAGAACTAAACCCAGTAGGAAGGGCAGAGAAAGCAAGAGATGACCTCTCTCTCCTCGTGGCCAGATTGCCTTCTCAGCTGACTGTGAGTGCTGAGGTCCTGCTGGAGAGTGTAGAAACAGTCAGTGTGTTCCGTCATTCTAAGGCTGTTGGCTGGTGATCATTTTTTTTTACATAACTCCAGCATCTTTCATAAATAACAAATAGTAGAAAGGGACGTCAGAACTGTGTCCCTGGAATATGGATTCAAATGATGCCATATGCAAGTGTAAAGCTACACAAAACAGCTATTTTCTAGAAGAGTGTGTGGTTCTAGAAGATACATCAATCTCATGGTAATGAGTGTTGTTATGTTCTATTGGCGTGGTTATGCTCATAGTTTTAAATAGTACATCTTTTACTTGTGTTCAAGTTAATCTATTATCCGAAACTGACCTTGAGAAGAATTAAGCAGTAATTATGTTGGCATAGCTTTTCATTTCTATTTTTCCTATTTATTCTTTTTCTAAAAAAAACATTTTATTGGGGGATCATAAAACTCTTATCACAATCCAGACACCCATCCATTGTGTCAAGCACATTTGTACATTTGTTGCCATCACCATTCTCAAAACATTTTCTTTCAACTTAAGCCCTTGATATCAGCTCCTCGTTTCTTCCCCTCCCTCATGAACCCTTGATAATTTAAAAATTATCATTATTTTTTGATACCTTATACTGCCCAGTGTCTCCCTTTACCTTCTTTTCTGTTGTCAGTCCCCAGGGAAGGGTCTATTTATTCCAATTTCAAATCAAAACTTTAAAAAACTTTCTAGCAAGTTGAGTACAACTTGCTGTATGCTAGTGGTCAGTGAAGGGGAAAGACAACTCCAAGATTGATGCAGGAATTCTAAGTCCCAGCCAGCTTTTCTGACCTACCTAACACCCATAGATGGCACCCTTGATCTACACCAGCAGATCAGATTCATCTAGGTATCAGAATATGTGAGAGAGGAAGATGCTAGGGACCCAAATGTAGTTGGGAACATGGATTGGATCCTGGAAAGGAAAAAGAATTAACCTGGAAAAAACTGTGAAATCTAAAGGTGAATTATTTTATTATATTTACCATATAGATAAAATCCTATGTCTTATTTCAAAAGTATCACATTATCAGGTCATAGACAAAGTGGGGGGAAATGTGGGAATAACCTCAAAATCATAAAAATGACTTTAGATGTATTGGTCTATTAGAGGCTCATGGAACACCTAAGGTGACCCTTCGTCATCCTTCAGATCTGGAATTGAACTTTCAGTGGTTCAATTTTCAGCCCCAAACTAGACCAGACTCATAGGAAGGTACTCACTTTAGAATAACCAACCATTTTTTAGTGGATTTTGTTTGCTTGCTTGCTTTTGTTTTTTAATTCAAGGGCTCTGGAGCCAATACTGATTTTGAGTCTTTTCTCTGACACTGAATGATTTTTCTTGTGCTTCATTCATTTTATCCCTTCACATTTATTGAATACCTAATAACCAGTTATCACTGTGCTATAAAAAGAGGTGAAAAACATAATGTAGTCTTCAAGAAGCTCTAAGGCTCATGACTACACAAATAATCTGAAAACTTTAGCACAAATTATTTTCTATATATGACTGCTACACACACACACACACAACTGGATAAAAAGGTCTCTTTCACAAGAACTTTGTACACTAAGTGAATCAATATTTTGGAAAACTGTGACTGCTTCTGACCTAAAAAGAACATTTAGTACAGTGTCGCTTTCCCTCATTTGGGGATGATTTAATCAGCCCTGGATGAGCAATGTCAGAGTGGCTGTCTCAAGTCAACCTTGCCACTGCTTCAACTCCACCTTGCTACATAGACCCATGAATTGCTTCTATGCTGTTCCTGTAACCCTTCTCCAGTTAGAACTCCACATTTGGGTATCTAGGACCCGGTTATGCTCTCCTGTCCCTGATTCTCTGCCTCATAAACTGCAGGATGGCTTCATAGCTTTTGTTTGTCGTCTAGGGCAGGGTCTTTCAATGTCAATCCTTCTGTGAGGTCATTTGCTGTGAGAACAGTCCTAGGCAATGTTGGATGCTCAGCTCTAAGGCAATGTTGAATGCTGAGCTCTAACACAGAAATCTACTAGCTGGATTCCTGAAACAACCCCACAGGCAATAAGCAAGAACAACTCAAGACATCGTCAAATATTCTCTGGGAGGCAAAAATCACCACAACTGAGACTTCATGAAAGTAGAAATAAGGAAAGAGAGAGCGAGAGAGAGCTCTTCTATGGACTGGAAATCCTGAAATTTTGTATTAAAGTTCAAGCACTATCCTTTATCAAACTAGAGAGATAGATGTTCAAAGAAAGTGTTCTATGATTCCTGTACTTGAGAAGTGAATAGGCCTTTATTCCAAACCTGGGGTGTTTACTATGCTCTGTGCCTTCTAAGATAAAGCTATGCAGTGTCTTTATCAATAAAATCAAACTTGATTAGGCAGGAAACAACTTTGGAATAATATTTAGGGAACCCAAATTTAAGAAACAAAGTCTTAATCAAATAACTTTGTGGCATTCCAAAAGGGCTAAAATTGGAAAGAAATGAGAAAGATTAAATTTATTCTTAAAGCAGTCTGGAATAAGGAAATCATTTTATTTAAATTTATGCTATTAATTTATAACATGAGATAATGTCTGCCATCAGATATAGTATGCTACTGGGAAAGAGTAATAGGAATTCAGGAAAGAGATAAAATTCAAGTGGTCATTAAATCATCTATAATTTCAAAGCAGAGGAAATTTCACATCTGCTAAAGATGTTTTCTTGGAGGGAAAACTGTGCATATGTGCCAATCACTAGTGTATGATTTTAACATCAGACCGATAATTAAGCACACATTAGGACTGACAATTCATAGTACCTCAGAGACCAAAGGAGCCATCGAATTCAGATGTTCTGTTTTACAAATTATCTCATTTGACACATCGCATTGTCCCAGATGAGTAGGCGCCAAGTGGTCACACTGCGGCTATAGAGTGCCGTTGAGCTGGTTCCAAGTCACAGCGACCCTAGTTGGAGCCGAAGGGAATGCCGCCTAGCCCCTTACCATCCCCAAGACGGATAGTATGTTTGAGCCCATTGTTGCAGCCCCTGTGCCAATCTCTTGTTGAAGACCTTAAACTGGCACTTACCTGAATATTCTCCTCTGCCTGGCTTCTTCAAGGACCCTACAAGGACTCTCCCCTTACATGGTCTATCAGACTGAAGCTGTATATTTCGGGACAACAATCCAGTCTCAGCAGCCAAAGGAATATATCGGCCATCTTCAACAACATGGGCACTTCCTAGAAAGAAGAAGAAACAACAACAACAACAACAACATTAAAAACCTATTTCAGAAAACTGCCAGTCTGGGACCCAGCAAACTTGATAAATAAAAACACTCTTTCCCTTTGGAAGTCCTACCAACATTAAGGTCTGTTTTTCCTCGGGCATTCTCTAAAAATGCCATCTGAGAAATGAAAAGCCCATTCACGTGTCTCTCTTTGGGATCAGAGTGAAAGTATGTGAGCAAGAATTCATTTCTTTGCAATAACAGAGGATCCAGGGACAGTCCACTGGTGCAGAAAGCCAGGGCAGACATGGCTAATTGGCAGGGCCTCAACCTCCTTACAAAATACATCAGCATGAAGCTACAGCACTGGGTTCATTCTTGTCTATGGACCACTTTCCTGGGATCAAGGGATTTCAGATCAAGAGGATGGTGACAGTATGTGCCAAGGCAGCAAAGTGCTAAGAGAACAAAGACACTGGGAAGCAGTAGCAGTAGCATCTCTCACAGCAGGCCTTAAACTTAAGGCTGCTCCTAAATAAGCTCCTTCAATAGTGAGAACTGACTCAGCTATGATATTGTTTCCCTGTCCTCATTTGGCAAGTTTTCTCATATCTTACTGGCACTAATTTCTGAAGATTCCTCTATTCTTACTTCATTTTTAAAAGTCAACTTCTCCTTGGAATTACATCTGAGAAACAGTTTGGGATATCTGGTGTTGAAAGTATGCATTTCCTTGCCCCTTTAACTAGATTTTTTTTTAAGAAACCATTTTATGCTCAAGCCTTTAAAAGCATAAACAAGCAGCCAT
>PVJH01005121.1:41447-116167 GCA_004026705.1 Nesogale talazaci
TGCTGAAACAATCAGGTATCAAAGAACAAAAATCAAAATCAGTGGACCAATTGACTCCCGATATCGCTGATGACAAATGGATACAAAGGCAAACAAAGTAGAAGAAACGATGGTACCCAGCTAACAAATGATTGAATGCCTGGAATCTCAAAGACTTGAAGATAATCGAGTCACCATTCAGCGCAGAAACAGCAAAGTCAACATGCAGGAAGCACACCAGCATGCGTGATCAAGAGGGGCCAAAGGGAGCATATATAGAGCACCAAAGAACAAGAATCACATCATTACAAAGGAGGAGGAGAGCAGGGTGGGGACCTAAGGCCCACTGGTGGGTAATTGGTCACCCCTTTACAGGGTTGTCACGGGGAGGAGACAGACCACTCGGGGGGCAGCCAGGCGGTGATGATGCATACAAGTTTCCTCTAGTTCCTGAAGCCTTCCTCCCCGTCCCCCAACCATCATGGTCCCAACTCTACCTTGCAAATCCAGATGGACTGGAGAAGTCACACTGGCATAGAGGGGAGCTATAGATATGGGGACACCAGGAGGGATGGGCCCCTTCGGACCAATGGTTAGATTGGAGATACTGGAAGGGTCGAGGGAAGGGGGTGTAGAGAGATGGAACCAACAGCAAGGATATATACACAAGCTCCTATTTGAAGGACGGGCATCAAAGGAGTGTGTTGGGGGAGAGGTCTGGCAGTGGCAGTGTACGATATGAAAAAACAATAACAATGTATAAAGTATTGAGGGTTGGAGGGGAGGAGAGGCCAGGGGAAGAGGGGAAGGAATGGAAAAGCCGGTACTAGGGGCTTAAGGGAAAAGGTGGATGATTGGAGAACAATAATAGAAGTGGACATGTGAGGGTGCTTGATGAATATGCTTATTTATATATTGTGAAAAACGATGTATGAGCCCCTAATAAAATGATTGGAAAAAAAATAATTAAAAAAAAAGAAACCATTTTATTGGGGGCTCATACAACTCCCATCATGATCAATACATATGTCAATTGTATGCATACCACATTTGCACATGTCAACATCACCCCCAAAACATCCCCCCTCCATTTAGGCCCCCAGTACCAGCTCCCCATACTTCCCTTTCCTCCCCACTCGCCCCTACCCCAAGAACACTTAATAATTTACACATTGTTATTACTTCTTTGTATTGTACTCTGTCCTATGTGTCCCTTCAATCACTTCCCTGCTGTCCATACTCCAGAAAGGTCATATGTAGATCCCTACAATTGGTTTCCCCCTTCCACTCCACCCTCCCTCTGCCCTTCTGGTATCACTACTCCCACCACTGGTCCTGAAGGGATCATCTATCCTGAATTCCCCATGTTTCCAGCTCCAGTGTATATGTTCTACTACTTATTAGCTACATTTCCTGGATCACATTTAGACTCAACCAGGAAGCTCATAATTACTTTTATTTATATGCAATACATTTTAAACTATGTGTAGTATATAAAAAATTAAGAATTATTTATGGTTTGGGTTTTTCATAGTAGTAGTGCTTGCCATCATCAATACATAAAATATAATTCCTGTCAGGAGAAACATATGCCTAGATGTGGAAGCTGACATGACCTTTTACAACTATTTCTTCATCCTAAATGACTATGTGATTCAATGTGCCAGGGAAGGCATTGGAAATTGGGTGCCCATGAGTCTTATTCTGACATGTGGTTTCTCATGTGTCCCTGGACAAGAAACCCACCCCTTCTGCTTTGAGACTTTCCATTAAAAATAAAAGGCAAAAAGAAATCCCCTCACTTGAAAATACTCTTTGAAAATTGAGCAATACATGTAGTGAAATTGAGATAAAGCCCCTTAGGAAAAGTTTAGGACCCCATTTGAGTACCACCACCACCTCCCCCCTGAATTGCAATCAGATCCAAAGTACCTCAGTAGGTGGCTGAACCCTTTATTTCTGGTTCATTCAGTTTCTGGAAGCAACAAATGAAACTCTCACCAATGTGCCGGTGTTTGAGACGTTCCTGAACCCTAACTTGGTGGCCCGTGACTTCTTTCACAGTGAGGACTTCTGCTTCATGAGGTTCGTAAGAGGAGGAGCTAATGACGATCTTGTCACTGGGTTGCCAATCCACTGGATCCTCTACTATAATTCTGTAACAGCATGAAGATAGTATCAAGTATACTGACAGTGCAGCACAGGTTGCCTACTTACTCCACAGAGTTATGTCTTCATCCAGTGTGGAAAGTGATTCCCACAAGGACACTGGAATCAGCATGTCAAAAACAAAGAGTTTCTAGGAAATATTTAATTTTAATGGAATCCACTTGTGGTCCATAAGTATAGTCTATAGATAACAATACTAATCTATGAGATAAAAGAACAAGAAAGCCTGTAAATCCCAGGGTTTAGTACATACCTTGTAATCAGGATGTCCTAGATCAGCAATCTCACTTGTGAACTGGGAAACTGAACGATAAATGTATTTCAGAAGAGATCTTTTTTCTCAATATTATGAAGACCTATAATGCCATTCTAAATGATACCTCTCCATGATTTGATGCTCATGCTGTAAGTGTCAGTTGGACCCTGAAGATCAAACTCTAAATTCAATGGCGCTTCTATTTATGTACTAGCTAGATGACCTTAAGCAGTCCCTGCACTGGTCTGAGTTTCATAGTCTCCTCCAAAAACTGAATGCTATTTAAGCCTTCTTCCTTGGTTGTACTGCTCCAAGCCTTATGCTTTCAATACATTACAGAACTATGAAGGTTGCATTTTGGTGTGGTTTTTTAAACTTCTGTTTATCAAAAATTCTACTCAGTCTTTCACTGCTGCCTAGCTTTCCCTAGTGAATATGACTGCTTAATTCCACTCAGTCACTGCCCTTATCCATGGGCTCAGGTTAGTTTTAATTACCTGCCTCTTTAGCTAATGTTCAAATTTTAGCAGTAAATATTCTACCAGTAAATATTAATCCCGGCAACAGAGTCTATGTATAGACTATTCAATTGATACTTTTGATTTAGGCATTCTAGTAGGTTCTAGAAACATAATGCCAAGTAAAGGGTGTGTCGTTTGCATTTTTAAAATGACAACTTAGAGTTTGGACTAGTCTACATCCTTAAAGTTGTGCGTGTAGGAGAAGGGGAATCTGGCTGGGGGGCGAGAGGGTGTCAAGGTAAGAGAGGTGCTCACAAATGTATAACATAATGTATTAAAACCAAATAAAGGAACAGAGGATAGTATTCATGGGTCAATAAGATTAATCTGTCATGAATCAAATATATGATTAATTGTATGATTAATTCATCTGAGGTTAAAAACATAGAGAAGAATTAAAAATCACAGAGGAAGACAATTGTAAGGTGATACAATTTTAACAAGAGATTTTAGTATTAGCTCTGTTTGTGGTTTGTTTTAACATTCTAGGAAACTCATGGTTACAGAATACTGGAACAAAACCTCTCTTTCAAAAGGGAGAAAACTAGAATTGAAAGAGAATAATTAAGAAAATTCAAGATATGAGAACTGGTCCAAAGTAAGACTCCTGAAGACTCTTTTCCAAGAACCAATATTACCACAGAATTTGATGAGTGATCAGAAGTTTTTCACCTCTGATGTGGCAATAGTAAGCTATACATGTTGATTCTGAATGATATTATGATAAATTATGAAATAATATAAACCCTATAATCCACATAAGATCATTAGTATGTATCCATTAAAAGTATATTGTATCAAGGTATTGAGTTATTAGCAGAACTATTTGCGATGTACAATGAAACCTGTAATCTCCAGAATTTGAGGTGCCTGCTTGTTTTGGGGTATCTCTCAATCACCCTGCCTCTGATAAGGTGTAGTCTTAACATTTTTCTACCATTCTCAATTAGTACTATGATTTGAGTTTTCCTTCTCTGATAGGATTTTTGGCTTTATAGAGATTTCTGTTTTGGCAGATTAGTCTGTATTACTACAGCAATAAAGATTTACAAATACACCCCATTTCTTTTTTTACAAAGGCATTGCATGAAATAAAGGTAGAACACAAAAAAGGCCATGTTATAATACTAACCCACTTATGGATGATGGGTTTATTGGTGATTTCCATGTAAATGTAAATTCCCTAAATTTACAATATTACATAGGTGTGTGTAACTATTTGAATAGAAAACTCTTCATATAGCTGATCACCATAATGTTCTTGTAAATTCTATGAAGAGATTAAATGTTATTCCTGACAAATTCCTTATGTAGAGACACTCCTTCAGTCAGGTGAAACAACTAATTCTCCCAAAACAGAGTTATGTGTTTCTATATATCACTTTAAAATATCATGATCCTTAATCTTCTTTTCACTTACTTCATTCTTAAAAATGAATCTTAGTAGGGCTGAGCCCTAGTGGCATAGTGTTTGAGTGTGGGACTGCAGCCCATTGGCTTGGTGGTTCAAATCCAACAGCATCAAGGCTGGGCCTCCCACTCCCACCAGAGGACAGTAATGCCCCCCCCACCCAAAAAATGAAGCTCAGTTCGACTGCCTGCAATTAGTATTCCTTGGGGATGCTCAATTCCCTCCTCAGTAATCCTATACTTTGACAAATGGGATACCACCACCTGGCAACCAATAATGTGCTCTTGTTTCCTGTGGTTATTTATTGTTGATATTGATCATTCATGTTGAATGAAAATAGGTCTCTCTTGCTAAACAAAATTCAGAGCTCTTAACATGGTTCTAGGCAAAGAGTAAAAGAAGCCACTGAAAGTATTAATCAAAACGTTGTATTAAAATGGAATGAACTTATCAATATTTCCCATTTATGTTTCCAAAATCTAGGTTCACGAAAATATCTGTACACTTCTAAAGCTGTGGAATGCTAAACCTCATGAGGACCAAATGGAAATATTAAGAAAGCATTATTTCATTTTTATGTCTATGGAACAATAGTGATAAATTCAGAGAAACTTGTAGAGCCAAGATCGGTAGCTTATTTGGTTCTTTTAACAAAGTATGTTTCCTTAGACTCCAATATCCATTATTCTTTATCTGAGTCTTCCCTCATTATGATTATTGTTGAAGCATTCCAAAAAATCCTACACTAAAAGACAACTCAAATCCCAGAGTTCCCCTACTTCTTTTTTTTTTTGGGGGGGGGGCATCACTGCTCTCCAGTGGTGGGAGTAGGAGGCCCAGCCCCACTGCTGGAATTGAACCTCCATCCCAGTGGGCCGCAGTCCCGCGCACAACCACTACGCCACCGGGGCTCAGCCCAGTTCCCCTACTTCTGATGGATACTAATGAGAGTTGTAAATAGGATAGGCTATAGGGAAGAGGAGATATCTGCTTGTCATTCTAAACAAAACATAACTAAAAATATATAGACAAAATTAAAAGAGCTATTTGTATTGCTGTAACTAAATGAAAAGCATATTAAAAAGCAGAAGAAATGACAAATAATCACTGTGGAACTCCTCTTAAAGATAGCCTTAAAAAATAGAAACAACATATCAGCATCAATTCTTTTATTTTTCTATTAATAGTTGACCAAGTTTTAGGAAAATATAAAGTTCTGGTTGAAAGAACATAATTACAAAGATCAAAATGAAATATATGCTTCCAAATTTGACTTAAAAATTTTTACAATCATGTCTGAGGCATTCATATATAAGCACCCACAATTTAAATAGACTTGTTAACTAAATTCTAAGTTGGATCTTAATGATAATAGATTCATTTCACCATAGACTCAGAGTTAACAAATCCCTTTCCACCCCCCCTTCAAAGACCAAAGATGGCCACAGCCTTCTGAACTCTCTATTAGCAATGAGGCTTTAAAAGAAAACAAAGTATCCCACCTTAAATATTTTTCCCAGTTCCATTCACTTGCAACAGGTATGCTCAGACTGAATAGGATTGTGTTAGTATTGAAGAAATCAAATTCGATAATAAGGATGATGGAAACATTATTCCAAATCAAACGCTCTACCAAGTCAGTTCTGCGTCATCTGGAGTCTCTAGGACAGGGTAGAATTTCCCTGGTGAGGGTAACTTTTTACGGGAGTAGAAAGTTTCATCTTTGCCCTGTGGAGCAGCTAGTGATTTTAAACTATTGACCTAGTGATTAGCAACCCAAGGTGTAATCTCCTATGCCACCAGACATCCCATGATGACAACAATGAGAGCTACTACACCTACTGCCCTAGCGCTGATTTGGTTCATAGTGACCTTGCAAGACCCAGTCGAATATCACATCTGGTTTCCAAGATTGTAAATCTTTATGGAAGCATACCGTAAGCTCAGCAGCTGGTAGATTTGAATTGTCAACCTCTCAATTAGCAGCTAGATGATTAGCCAGTGTTCCACAAGAGTTCCTTAATAATCATTATTTAAAAGAAAAACAAAACAAAAACACTGAAATTAAGCTAATTTTCACGTACAAAACCTTATATAGGTTTTTCAAAAATTCAAATAATTATGAGAGCACAGAGTTTCAATTTTTTTCCCTGTGAACTGACCAGGTAGGGTTGAAATAATAGGGTTACAATTAGCAGTCCAGCATTTAACTCATTAGGCCAAGAGAGTTCCTTAAGTAATAGGTGAAGTGGGTATCTGTCTACTTGGCCATTCTTCACCCTTATTCTGGAGCATTCATCAGGTTTCTTTTGAGAAACACTCTCCTTATCTCATACACGAGGTGAAACAATTGAGAACCACAAACATAGCAGGGAGTCCAACCGATGTTGGAGCAGAATTTCCCCCAGCATTTCTTAGTTGTAACTATGAGAAAAGAGCAATTCCCTCTCTTGTTTGGAGAAACTAGGAAGAGTCCCCAATCTTTGGAGTCACTTGTGACCTACATTTTTTATGGAAGTTCCATATGTAATCTTTAACTCTTCCAGTAAATAAAATCACCAACTCTACATTCTAATACTGAAACTAAAGTGATTTTGTAATAATGGGATTTAAGTAATAAGGAAAATAAAATACACTAATTCTTGGCATTAAGGTACAAGATTTCTCATTTATTAGACAATATCACAGTGAGTCAAGATGCCCAAAACATTCTGATTTGGAGAAAATAAGCATAAATTAAATGGTGCCTGTGATAGTTAAGGTTGCATATCAACTTGACTGAGCCAGATTCTCAGTGGTTTAGAAGTTAAGATGTAGTCATCCCCATAATGAGATCTAATTTAATGCAATCACTTCTATGATGAGATTTTGAAAGAGCAGCCAATCAATTGAAAGCTAAGTTCTTTAGGGTTTTGCTTGCTTCCAAAATATGTGGACAATCTAGTAAAGCTAGTTTGCATTTTGCCAAACCCAAATTCTGCATCCGGCTTATCATTGGACCTAAGGTTTCCAAGCCTATCTATCTTATGAAAATAGATTGTGTTCTCTTTCTCCAGAGGAGTAGCTGGTAGGTTTGAACTACTGACCTTTTGGTTGAGCTCAACATGTAACTATGGATCCATAAGACAACAGACCAAAATTCTTTGGAAAAGTTCTACTCTGCTCATAAGGTCATTATGAGTTCCTATGAATTGGAGTCAATTTCATAACAAAGAATCTTTAAGTACTAGATGCTAAGTGAGATACCAAATCAATAAAAAGTATTTTGCTAACCTATTGAATCCTTGCTGGGAGAAGAGGAAATAAACACCTTACATGGTTTAGTATCACTTTCTAGGGAGGCAGATTGTTATTAAATTTATGAATCATAAAAGCATGCTTTAGAAGTTCAGATAGGGTAAAATTAGTGCTTACTTGAGGGAATAGTGAAATCCTTGTAGGAAATATAATGAAACCTTTAAGGGAAAGTGGGAAATGTAAAGTGTAAGAGGAGATGCAAGGGATCCTTTAACCACCTTATGTCATCCACCAAGTATTTACAAAGCCAGTTTATAAATCAAAATATTAATCCATTTATTAAGTTCTGAGAGAAGAAATAGAGGTAGAAATGACAGGAGTGAGAAATATATATACTGTAAAATGTCTAGCCATACAACACCAACATGAATTGGATTAAAATGGTAATAAAATACACTAATGCTTTTTTTTTAATGAAAAATCTAGGTCAGAGCTCCTTTTTATAAATGATTAAACTCCCTCACTACCACCAAATCCATTCTAACTGAAAGCAACATATAAAAAAGCACCATAGAACGGGGTGGAACTGCCCTGTGACCTTTGGAGACCTAACTCTTCACAGAAGGAGAAAGCCTCTCCTTTTTCCGTTGAAGCACATGGTAGTTTCAAACTGATCTGCTCACCTTGTGGTTAGCGACCCAATGAAGAGCCACCACCCCACTGAAAAATGAAAACTCACTGCATTCAACTTAAATGACCATCGTAGTGACCATATAGGACAAGGTAGAACTGCCACTATGGGTTTCCAAGACTAATTCTTTATGGGAGTAGAACGCTCCATCTTTCTCCCACAGAGCAGCTGATGGCTTCCAATGAACTGCTGACCTTGTAGTTAGCAGCCCACCTCATAACCATTAAATCCCTTGGGCCCCTCTGCTGTGCCACCAGAGCTCATGCATTACATTTTCCAGCGAATTTTTTTAAGTCTCCTTGTGTTTAATCATTTTCTTTTCCTCTATCAGCACCACATTAATCTAAATCACCATCATTTCATCAGAAAGATTACCATGATTTTTTTAAAAAAAATTAGTAGCTGTAACATAGTTCTTCCCAGGGTTGATATTAAAAAATGTTGTTTTGTCTTGTAATATTTGTAACAACTCAAACAAAAGCATTGAGATTAGACCAACTAGGATACAATTCCAGCCTTAGGAACTTCTAGTTTTATGAACTTAGAAAAGTTTGCTCAATTTGTCTCGCCTCAGTTTCCATATCTGTAAAATACAGATAATAATGCCTAATTTATAGCATTGAGATTTAAATGAGATAAAACCTACAGAATGCTTACTAAAATTCTGACATACAGTAAGCCCACATGATAAAAAACTCAATGTTGGTAGCTGGTTAATTACTATAGATATTTTTAATTGATAAAATTGAGTTTCTTTCAAATTAGCCTGTAGCTTAGATTCTGAGTTAGGTTTTTTTTTTTTTAACACATTCTTATAAGAAAAGTCTATTCATATGGTTTCCTGCCAAATTCCAACTTTACTAACCTTACAATTTTAATTAAAGTTTCTTATTGATCATCCTTAAAAATGCCTGTTTCACAAATCTTGTTGAATGTCAGAAAGGTAATTCAAATTCAACAAAACTGTATGTAGATCCATAATATTTTTCCCTAAGCTTAGTTATCCTCTGGTGAATAGCACCATTGTTCAAATATGCAGACAAGAAACCAACAAGCAATGTTAACACTCTTCTCTGACTCCTCATACTCAACCCATCTGGTGCATTTTATCTCCTGTCTCCAGACCTACTCATCCCTTTCCATTACCATGAATACTCCTGACTGCAAATTGTTTGGACTTCAAATTGATGTACCTGGATCTAGTTGCCCATTTTATAAAGGTAGAAATTTTCAGGAAAATAAACATAGTTATAATTACTAATTCCTAGCCATTGCCGTTGCTAGTTAATGTTGAACCAATGCTTAATCCTTTCTTTTAAAAATCTAGAAAAACTTCCTGGGGAAAAAAGAAAATCTTGCTATTACCAATAAATATGAACCTAACTCCCATACTCCCTATTGGGTCCACCATGCTCTCTACATTTCTGACAACTACAAAATCTCTTCTTGGCCCCATGTTTGATGTTTCCTCTGTTATCTTCTAAAAATTTCCACTTACCCCATATTTCTTTCCCAGATCCCAAATTTTCTTCCTTTCCCATGGCCTCTCCATCAGTAGCATCCTCCATTTCAAGAATACCCACTCCCTCATTTTTTCATCCTGTGACATAAATTATTTATCCATGGTCTTCTTGATATCTCTTCTTAATTTCTTTTGGGCACTTACAATTTAGTATGTTTCAAGCAGGACGCCTACCACCCTCTATCCCAACAATCTTTATACCCTCCATACATGCCCATGTCAGTGAAGTTTTCCACCAACTGCCAGGGGTCTCAGGAAAAATGTTCTTTCCTTATCTCAGTTTTCAATCCATCCATCTGCCCAGTCAGTTTCATCCTATAATCACATCTACAATGCATTTCTTCCCTGCATCACCACTGCCTGTTCTGTAGTCCTTGTTACCATGATTCCTGTTTGAATTGGCCTCCTATTGACACCCAAGGTTTTCCCCACAATCCATCATCTACAGAGTATGCATAGTTATTTTTAAAATATAAATTAGATTCCATCACTGTCCCAATTAAAACTCTTGAGTGATTTTCCCCATGGGACCTCCCATGTTCTGAAAAAACTCCTAGATGGGTTGACACTGGTTGTGCAATACAAGTCCCTCCTCTGCTCTTCTATTCTAGCTACACTGACCTCCTATCTGTCTTTACCATAGACCACCTAGGGAACAATGCAGGGTGACCCTTCACGAAGCACTCTTGCCTTCACTCAGATGACTTTCTTTTCATTTTCAGATTGTGACTTTAACTTATCTTTCCATAAAAGACTTTCAGGGAGTGCTGATGACATAGTGAGTTATGCATTGAATTAAGAACCACAAGCTCGGTGTTTCAAACACTCCAACCAGTCCTCAGGAGAAGATGAGGTTTACTGCTCTCCCAAAGATTTACAGCATAAGATATCCACAAGGGGCAGTTTTTCTCTGTCTTGTATAGTCACAAAGAATTGACAGTAATTCCATGACAGTGAATATTTACTGTTTATTCCATATTAAAGTGTGCACTTGGTATCCTTCACTTATGTTCCATTTACCCCTCAGGCTATTTTATAATCTGCAAATTTATAATCCTCCCCCCCAAAACTGGAATTATTTTCAAAGTTCTGTATTTAATTTTGTTTTACCACACAACCTTATCACCTTCAAAATACTTTCCATTGTACTTAATACATTTGTCAAATTTGTGATTCTATTCTTAGAAAAAATTTTCAAACTCATCTGTTTGTATGGTGGACAGCTCCCTTGTTTTTTTCTTCACCTCTTCTATGTCATCAAATCACTGTCCTTTCATGTTTCTTTTCATTTGTGGAAACAAGAAGAAGTTGCAGAGAGTGAGATCAGGGCAGTTGGGCAAGAGGGCATGGGGCAAGAGAGGGATGCTATTTTTTGCCACAAACTGTCAAACCCATCTGCCTTTCTTGTCACACACTCACTATTACACACTCTTTTCAGAACCTCTAAATAAAAAGCTTGATTAACAGTTTTACCTGGTGAAACCAACTCCAAAAGCACTGAGCTGGCATTTTTAGCCATTCATGAAGTTGACAGATGGCCAGAACAAAGTTTTCCTTCAATCGATATTTCACACTTTTTGAAATGAGTAAACCACATGTACACTTGAGTTTTCCCATAGTTCTGTCCTTGTACTCTGTGTTCAACATCACAACAATTTCTGCGGCAAGCAGGAAACAAAATTTCATAGTTGCATGCTGTTCTCATAAATTGACCATCACACACACACACACACACACACACACACAAAATACGAGGTTGGAGCAAAGTTGTTTTTACAGAAAAATTCACTATAGCCAGAGAGAAACTTCCCAGGTGATGCCACTAGGTGCACTAACTTAGAGTGAATTGTTCAAAGTTTGCTTAGGAAGGAAAAATGAGTATTATGAAAGATCCTCTCAGTGGAGAATTTTTCTTGTTTTGGGGTGGTACCCCATCATATGTCTTCATTTTCTTCTTTGTTTATCTCTTTCCATTAAGATGTAAACTCTCAGAGGATAGGGATCACATCCCTTACAGCTTAAAATCCTATTTTGTATGCATCAAAAACTAGTCAAATCTTTATGAAATGATTGGTGTTTTCTCTGGCTAGAATACTCTCCAAAAGGCCCCCCAAGTATGTTCTTTACTGTCATTCAAATTTTTTTTCCACCCAGTGGAATGAAATAACACAACTGAAAAGCCTTCTCTGCCTCCAATATTCAGATTCATTATTTCTTCATAATCCTAGCTACTTCCTGCTTCAAAGCTTCTATCATATATATAATTTTATCTTTATTTCACTGATGGCTGAGGGATGGGCCTTATACAATTTTAATTCATAGTTTTATTGCTAAGTCATTATTCAGTGTTTGACATAGGGCAAGGATTCACAAATCTTTATTGGTAAAATAATTCATATGACTACTATGTAATAACTACTTCTGAAGAAAAAAAAATTGTCCATAGAGAAAAACATATCAAAAGAGTATCACCTCAGCACCAGAGTCTATTATTTTACAATAATCAACATGATGGCAACTAGTTGTTTTTTTCAATTTTTAAAAGTTTCCTTCCAGACATTTCCTTATTCACATATATGCATAAAGAATTTTACTTATTTTATTTATAAAACTAAGGAAGTATGTGCTATTATTTTCCACCAGAGTATGTACCATCTCCTTCTCCCTTTCATCTTTTCTAATTTGAAATTTTAAAATGTTACTTTAATTAATATTGTTTAATTAAATTGTTAAAACAATTGTTTTATTGTTTAATTAATATTGTTACTTTAATTAATATTTGCTTTGATTCTTATACAAATGGATATTTTCCCACCCATTTATTATTAGCCAGATATATGTTTTCTTTGTGTATCATGTATTCATGCTCTCTAGCAATTATTTCTCTGGTGTGTTCATAATTTATTTTTTTTCCCCTCAGAGTTCTTTACATATATAATGTTAGTGCCCTATCTATAGTATTATGGGTAATGGCTACTTTTTAGTTTATAATTTGCAATTACATTTTGCTACTGACATAGAACATTTTTATTTCAATTATTTTATGCACAAATATTTTATTCCTTGTCTTTATAGAATTTGATTTTCAGGGAAGTCTTCTCCAGTTTAAGATTTAATAAAATGCATATAACTTGTCTTCAAGTAATTTTGGATTTTGTTTTGCTTTTTTTACATCACTGTTCAAAACCATCTGTAATTTATTATTGAATAAACCATGGAGTGATAATTTAATTTTACATTTTTCCAAATTTTCCAGCACAGGTTTTTCAATTAAATTGAATGCTAATTTATTCAAATTCAAAGTAATATTATATACTTAAGTCTGTTTCTATGCTCTGTTGGCAGTAGACACTCTATGTCTACTGGCAATGGCACTGATTTAGTCAACAACACTGGTATTTAAAAAAATTGACAGTGTATGAATACTTTCATATGTTTATTTTACAGAAGAATTTAGAATCAATTATATATATAATATATAATATATTATTATATATTATAATAATGTATTATATATAATAATATATAATATAATAATATATAATATATAACAATATATAATATAATATATAATATATATAGCTATCTTTTGATTAAAATTGTAATATATTTGACATTTTAAAAATATTGAGTTTTCTCATTTATGTTATGCATCATCTTTTATGCTAATCTTTTATGCATCTGAATAGATTTTTATAGTTCACTTTCCTGGGATCTTCCATGTTTCCTCAAGTTTATTGCCATATATTTTAAACCATAATTCTAAGTTTCCTTTTATTTTATGATTTAATGGACTATACTCATACACAAAATATATTGATCATGTGCATTCATTGAATATAAATAGTAGCTTTTAATATGATTTTTATTTTTTTAATCAGAATATATATATAATCTACCCAAAGTGGGTATCTTAGATACTTTTCCACACTTAAAATTAACATATTTTATATTAATTACAGATTTGGTAACATTTGATAATAATATTTATTGGCTGTTTTAAGATATGGTATGGTATTCCATAATGATCAGTTTAAATAGTTCCTGAAAAGGAATTTTTATTAGTTAAAGCACTGATTCTCAAAGTCAAACACCAGAACATTATTAGAATACATTAAGTGAAAACTGTCCTTAAAATCAAAATTTGATATCACAAGAATTTATGTTGAGTGTATTATTTTTGTATTCTGCCAACATCATCATGTTTTAGAACTTTATATCTGACATTAATGGATTATATTAATGGATTACTTCATGTTGAACAATATTTATTTAACTTAATATACATTATGACATTTTTCTTCTAATAAATTACTGGATATCATATATTTCTCTTTCATTTAGGATTTTTTTCACATTTACAATGAAATGTTGTGTCAGTTTACTTTTTTATTTTTAGAAGCTGTTTTATAACCTAATGTTATGCTTGCCACCTAAAATTTGAGAAACTTTATATATTTTCCCATGCTATATGATACAGTATATAAGGTAGAAGGTGCCTGGTTTGAATGATTGAAAGGCTCTGCTATATGTCTGAGCAAAATATAGTCTTGGGGATAAATCTTTGTTAAAATTATGTCTTTCACTATTGTGGAGTCTTTCCACATTTTTTCCACTTTAGGCAATTATGATCATTTCTATTATTACGAGTAATTCCTTTCTCCAAAACTTTCTAACTGGAAATGGTGCTCTTATTGTTAGGTTCCATAAAGTCATTTCTGAATCATAGTGACCCTATGCACAACAGAATAAAATATTGCCTGCTCCTGCATCATTCTCAGAGCTCTTCCTATTCTTGAGCCCATTGTTATAGACTCTGTCATTCTCTACGTCACTATGCATGATGCCCTTTGCCAGGAATGACTCTGACAGCATGTCCAAAGTGTGTAAGAAAAAGTTTTGCCATCATTTCCTCTAAGGAGCACTCTGATAGTACTTTGTCCAAGAGAGATTGACTTTCCTTTTAGCAGTCCATGATATTTTCAATATTTTCTCCAGAACCACAATTCAAATTCAATGTCCAACTTTCACATGGATATGAAGCAATTAATAATACCATAGCTTGAGTCAGGCCCATCTTAGTGCTCAAAGCACACCCTTGCTTTTCAATAATCTAAAGTGGTCTTGGGGAGCACATTGACGAATGCAATGCATCTCTTGTTTGCTGCTTCCACGAACATTGACTGTAGATCCAACAAAGACCAAAGTCATGACAACCTCAACCTTTGCTCCAGTCTTCAGGGTGTTACCCTCTGGTCCATTTGGGAGAATTTTGGTCTTCTTTACACTGAGTTGTAATCCAAACTGAAAGTTTCAATCCTTCATCAACAGGTGCTGCAAATCTTCCTCAGTTTCAGCAAAGAAGATTGAGTCATCTACACAGAGCTGATTCGTAATAAACCCTTTTCAATCCTGATGCCACAATCATCTTCTCTACTCCAGTTTCTCAGATTATTTACTCAGCAGCAATATACAGATTTCAATATCTTTATATTCCATTTTAGTCTTCCTGTAATTGTCCCATTTGAATGTTTATTCCCGTTATTGCTTTCTTTGCATGATTTTCCCCCAAAATATTTTTGAAATGACTTGAGTCATGATTTTCAGTGACTTGACTGTTAATATAATGATCTGAGCAACCCCCACGTTGTGATTTGATGTGATCAAGCAATTAGTTGAAAGGGAATGGAATATTATATGTCACCTTTATTCTGCTCACTAACTTCATCCAAAGTAGGAAGATTTTCCTTGGGAGGTGGGCTGTATCAATTTTTACCTTATAAGAGATAAAAGGAAAGACGCGTGAAAAGATATCAGGGGATCTTCTCACACCAATGGCAAAAGAATCAAGAATGAAGTATGTCCTTTGAACCAGGAGTTTTGGGAAACTCCTATGGTTGATGGTAAGGACCTTCCCCCACAGTCTTCTCACAGGTAAAGTTTTTCTTTAGCTAGTGCCTGAATTCAGACATCTAGTGACTTAAAGAGATATTCATTAGGCTGCTAAGTGCAAAGCCATCAGTTCCTACCCACCAGACACTCCTTGGCAGAAGAATGAGTATTTCTGCTTCTGAAAAGAATATATGATAATGGGGAAAATATCTGTGCGTATATTTATAGGTTTAGTATTAAGGTAGCAGATTGTCATTGGGCCTCCACTCAAATACTCCCTCAATGCAGGAACACTTTGTTCTATTAAACTGCTGTGTTAGTCCGGGTAGACTAGAGGAACAAATTCATAGACATGTATATGGATATAAGGGTAAGATTTATATACAAGAGGAATAGAACATTGAGAAAGCATCCCAATCCAGTCCAGTTCAAAGTCATAAGTCTGATATTAGCCCATATGCCCGATACCAGGCTATGAAGTCTCCTTCTGATTCATGAAGTCACAGGCCAGTGGGTGCCAAATCCCAGTGCTGGCAGGTTCCTCGATTCCAGAGCTCAGAGTCCATCAACAACATCCAGTGATGGTAGAAGTAACTTATCGCTGGCAGCAGTCTCCATGTGGCTTCTCCAGCTTCCGAGGTCTGGTTCCATCAGGGTAAGGCCATGTGCGTGGCTTCTCCTCCAGCTCCTCCAGCTCCTGGGGTGCTGCCATCTTGTCTTATTCATAGTTTGTCATCTCAGAGACTGACTCCCAACAACTAGGGATATGGCCTCTCATCTCCACAAGGGAAATATCAGGAGATTTCCCATAAGTCTCATGAGAAAGCCATGTCCACACCAAGGCTCAATGGCTACTCAATGGCTATCTCCAGATTAGCCAGATTAACAGGTTAGACTCCACCCCTAGACTTCGAATCATGAAACTGACATCAAGCACATGACCACCACAACTGGCATTTCATGATTCTCACCTTCCAGACACAATCACTGAAGACAAAATATGTGCATAAACAAATATGGTGAAGAAAGCTGATGGTGCCTGGCTATCAAAAGATATAGCGTTTGGGGTCTTAAAAGCTTGAAGGTAAACAAGTGATCTAGCTGAGAAGCAGCAAAGCCCAAATGGAAGAGGCATATCAGTCTGTGTTATTGCAGGGTAAAAATAGGATCAGGTATCAGGCATTTGGACCCAGAACAAAAAATCATATTGTTGTAAATAGGGAAGGGGCAGTGGTGGTATGGAGTGGAGATCCATCTCCCATCTGTAGGCAAGTGGACTTCCCCCTACAGAAGGTTCATGGGAGATGGGGGGTGGGGCACAAGCCAGTCAGGGTGCAGTATAGCAATGATGAAACATGCAACTTTCCTCCAGTTTTTTAATGCTTTCTCCATTCTCCCCCCCACCCCACCCCCACCCACTATCATGATCCTAATTCTACCTCACTAATCTGGCTAGACCAGAGCATGTACACTGATACAAATAAGAGCTGGAAACAGGAAATCCAGAACAGGTAAACCCTGCAGGATCAATAATGAGAGTAGTGCTACCAGGAAAAGAGGAAGGCGGGGGAGAAAGAGGGAAGTGATCACAATGATCTACATATACCCTCCTTCCTAGAGGATGGATAGTAAAAAAGAGAGAGAAGGGAGATGTGGGATGGTGTAAGGCTTGAAAAGAAATGTATCAATTAACAGGGTTCACGTGTGAGAGAGGGTGAAAGATGGAGGGGAAAAAATGAGGAACTGATACCAAGGGCTCAAGTAGAAATAGAATGTTTTGAGAATAATGATGGCATCAAATGTACAAATGTGCTTAACACAATGGATAGATTGTGATAAGAGCTGTATGAGCCCTCAATAAAATGATTGAAGAAAAAAATGGCAGTCAATCTCACCAAAAGCGACAGATTAAATTTGTTTCTTAAACCATCCACTTACACTATTTCTGGTATAGCCACAATGATTGCAGTTGCTTTTGCTAGGAACCTTGAGCCCTGACTCACAGTGTTCCTATAAGCAACAGAATTAAGCCCTGCCTCCTTGGGTGCCCTCCTCACTTGGTTCACTGCTGAACCACTGTCATCACAGCAAATCCCATGGACCCTAATTTCACCACTGATTTTCTACTTTGCTGATTTCTGCCTTTCCTGTGTACTAACTGATTTCCTTAGGATTATTGATTCTTTTTCATCTGGTTTCTCATATTGGTGGCTCAGTCTATTCATTTCTGCACCTTCATAATCAATGATCACAGTGTTTAATGCTAAGGCAAGCTTAGGCCCCATCTCTCATCACTGTCTCTTTGCATGCATGTTGTGGATAAATTTTGATCTCCGTTTTTGACATAAAAGTTATTTAGGAGCAGATTTTCTTTTCTTTTTTCATCTTGTAAAGATTGATGTTTTTTACTCATATGCTGTCATAATTTTGACATTTAACATATTGTAATCATACTCAGTATCACTTCAGCTTACTAAAATTTATTAAAATAATTTAATTTAACTAAATATAATTTAATGAAATAATCATCATATGACTACATAAAATTAAATTACATATAAATGATAATAATTTGATTATAAATAATTTCCACCTACTTATAAATACTCATATTGTAAATACTCAATTGTTGGTGCACAAATGTGTAACCTTTGGTTCTAAGTTAAAGTGTTTGAGATTTGTAAGTAGCTATAAAGTCAAATAAAATCTTGATTTTTATTGTTATAATTTTTACATTTCCTTTTAAGGCAAATTAAATGGGTAAGGACTCAAAGTTGTTGTTCTTAGGTGTTGCTGAGCCAGCTCTGACTCACAGAAACCTTAGGACAACAGACTGAAATCCTGCCTGGTCCCATGCCTTCCTCAGAATTGTTATGATTGGGTCTATTGTTGCAGGCTTTGTGCTCCTTTCTGTGACTCTGACGTAGGGATAGCTTCTTTTCCATTCACTGTCCTCTTGTACTTTTTCCAAGACAAGTTTTCTAATTTTTTCTGGAAACCCATAAATATATCCAATAAGCAAAATCATGATAAACAATGGACCATTAAGAAACATAATTATAAGCAAATTAAATAATGACATCATAAAGACTTTATTTAACTTAGAGCCATAATCAGTGTCCATGGAATCAGCACTCAGGAAATTAAATGACTTATTGCATTGGAAAATCTGCTGCAAAAGGGTTTTTTAAAGTGTTGAAAAGCCAAGACAAATCCCTAAGAACTATGGTACACTGACCTAAGCAAAAGTATTTTTAATTGCCTCATGTGGATGTGAAAGTTTGGACAATGAATAAGAAAGTTGCTGAAGAAATGATGCATTTAAATTGTGACTGTCCTAGATTATTCAATGCAACATGGACTGTCAGAAAGCCAATTGAAAGATATAAGTAAAAGGTTTTCATTACTATTCTTACTTCTGTAAATTTCTCACATGCTTCTGACAAAGTTTACTTAATGTATTTTTCTACATTATCTCAGCGAACATAAAACTTTCCTGCTTGGGTGTTAACAAACCCTGAGACAAAAGAACAACAAGAGATCTGAAATCTAAGAAGAGTAGGGAATAGGAGGCCTGGTAGGGTTTGATCAAGGGCAATGTAACTGAGAAGAATTACTGAAACCTAAATGAAGGCAAAACTTGATAGTGAGACCAGAGGAAAGTAAAAGGGAATAGGGAAAAGAACTAGGAGGCAGAGGGCATGTATAGAGTTCTAAATATAGGCATGTACATATGTAAATATATTTATATATGACAATGGGAAATATAGATCCACACACATATATTTATAGGTTTAGTATTAAGGTAGCAGATGGACATTGGGCCTCCACTCAAGTACTCCCTCAATGCAAGAACACTTTGTTCGATTAACCTGCCATCCCATGAGGTTCACCATCCCAATATGATTGCTAAAGACAAAGTGGGTGTAGAAGCAAATGTGGTGAAGAAAGCTGATGGTGCCCAGCTATCAAAAGATATTGTGCCTGGAGTCATAAAAGTTTGAAGATAAACAAGTGACTATTTAGCTGAGAAGCCACAAAGTCTACATGAAAGAACCACACCAGCCTGTGTGATCATGTGATGTCAAAAGGATTAAGAATCAGGCATCAAAGACCCAGAACAAAAAAATCATATTTTTGTGAATGACTGGGAGTGCAGAGTAGAGATCCATCTGAAGGCAATTGGACATCCTTTTCGAGGAGGGTCACAGGGAGATGAGCCAGTCAGTGTGCAGTATAGCACCTACAAAACATACAACTTTCCTCTAGTTCTTTAATGCCTTCTCACCTCCATTATTATGACCCCAATTCTACCTTCCAAATCTGGCTAGACCAGACTATGTACATGAGTACAGGTAAGAACTGGAAACACAAGGAATCCACAACAAATAACCCCCTCAGGGCCAATATGGAGAGCAGTCATACCAGGAGGGAGAGAATAAAGTGGGGGAGAAAGGAGGAACCAACAATAATCATCTATCTATAACCCTTGCCCAGGGGGATGGACAACAGAAAAGTGGGTAAAGGGAGAAATCAGTCAGTGTAAGAAATGAAAAAATAATAATTTATAAATCATCAAGGTTTCATGAGAGAGGAAGAGAGAGGGAAGTGGCAGGAGGAGAAAAATGAAAAGCTGATACCAAGGACTCAAGTAGAAAGAAAATGTTTTGAAAATAATGATAGCAACAAATGTACAGATGTACTTGACACAATGGATGGGTAGATTGTTGTGATAAGAGTTGTATGAGCCCACAAATGATTTGCAAAAAGAAACATAGGATATAAGAGAATAATATACTAAGACCCAATATTGACCACATTTATAAAAGTGTATGATAAATACTTTTCTATAAAGATTTTTTAAAGTTTCCTGATACTAAGTTGTCACTCTTCTAAAATATATTTATCTGACCAATTTTTATACCTTTACTCTGATTTTTTCCTTTGTTTAAAAATAATTTTGAGGCTCTTACCTACATCTGAATGACCCATTTTAATCCAATATTAAACTTCAATTTTTTTCTCAGTTGGTTTTAAGTTTTCCGAGTGGTCTCACGTTGGGTTGCTAAGGTTGACTATTCAAATACACCAGTTACTCTGAGGGAAACATTTTCCCAAAGCAACAGTCACTTCCTTTCTGGGTAGTCCTGAAACCCACATGGAAGGGCTCCCTTGTCCTATGCAGGATCTTTCTGGGCTAGAATCAATTCAATGGTAGTGAGTTAACCTGTTAAAATAAACTATTACTACATTTTGATTTTTAGTATTTTTGCTTATAAAAGAACTGTTTCAATAAGCATATTTTGTTTCTTTTTATTTTTTAGTTTTTTTTCTTTTTATTTGACAAACATTTGTATTTTGAATCTATAATCAAAATATTTATTCTTATTTCTGTTCTCTTTTATTTGCTTTTGTGGAGTTTTATCTTTTTCCCATTTTTTTCTCCTTTTTCATTTTACTCTTTATGATTTCCTTAATTGCTTATTTCAACATGAGTTGGGAAATACTTACACTATTTTCCTTGACTTCCAAGGTGGCATATGCAATGTTTTGTTTTGTTTTGGCATATGCAGTTAAGTGACGGATTATTAGCTGAAAGGTTGGAGATTCAAAGACAGAGTACTAGTAAGCTTAATTCAGGAAGCTCACTGCCTTGAAAATAGTGTTTTTAAATGGACCTTTAAATCTACTTAACAACATATGAAAACTTTAAAATATATTTTATATTTTATATTATATTTCAAATCATGACAGGAAACCCATGGAATCAGATTTACTACTTATAGCTGGAATTCCCATTGGAATTTAGCCCAAGCCTTTAGTTTATTATTATATAATTACAGATTTTAAATCTACATTTTGCATTGAGAATTACAGAATTATTAACTTCCAATTTCATTTTGTTTCTTTCAAGGAGAATTACTAGAATTTGTCTTGTTGTAATAACCATTTGACAGCATCTTATATTTAAATTATTTCAATGCTCAACATTAGTCCTTTATATTATACTATTCTTATCCTTATTTTTGAATTTTATAATCATGCTAATGTCTTGACTAGAATCCACTTGCATCTCTCTACTTCTCTCAATGTGAAGAATAGCGTTTGGTTGATTTCAGGTGTTAATGGGATCGTAGGAGGGTCTCTAGCTTTTGGTCACGATCTTTTTTCCCTCACGGCCTAGCGATCCAGCATTAAAATTCTGCTTTAGTTGTTATAAGACAAATTCTAAGGTTATCAAGCTTTATACTCCCCTTGAATTTTCTTTTTTTCTCTCGTGTTTTATTCCTTATTATGAACATATGTTACCCCTATTATTCTTAACACTGATCTGTTCAAATCAAATTGAACTACACCCAGGTTAAACATGTGTATCCGCGTATAGCTTTTGTTCTCTTTTCTACTGTTGCTACAAAACCTGATTTCCCATCAAACAAGAATAAATTTCCTATGTGTGGATTTCCATTTCTTGGACTCTATTTCTTATACATTCTCTTTTTATCATATATGTGTGTATGTATGTGTGTGTATATATATATATATATATATATATATCCTGAGTTTCTTTTTCTATACTCAGCAGCTTATTCTTTATATCATGTATTCATTTGGATGTAGGGTCATTTTGTCCCTTATTGCAGTCAATGCACTATTTAGTTCTGTTCCTGCACCTTAAACTCCTTAAGATTCTTCATATGTTTCATCCCATTACCATTTGACTTTTGTCTCCCTGTAAACCAGCTACCTTTTCAACTATGACTATTATATTGTCATCTCATCTTTCAACCCTTGCCTCGTAGCATGTAGATTTTTTAAAAAAGATTTCATTAAGAGTTAACAAGTATTATCTCCAATTTAATCCTGGAATGTTCTTTCCCTGACTTTGCTTAGAATATTCTCCTTCTATTTTAATACACATATTACTTTTGTTCCTTCAGTCAGTTACTTAAAAAATGCATCAATTCATTGTAATTGTTAATCTAATGTTTAATTTAATGCTGTAAAGAAATTTCAAGCTGAAATAAAATAAGCTAAATGCACACAATGTGTTCTAACTTACTCTTATTCCTTACCTCTCATTTCCTGAAGCAATATCAGCTCCAAGATGTGTCCAGGATTTCTTAGGATAAGCACTATGAAGAAGAACTTTTCCATAAACTCCTGAAAATAGAAGGCACAGCACATGAATAGTGAAATTGTTCAGAGTAATTTGTATACATAGAAAAATGCATTCTTGATATTAATTAAAATATATTATAGAGAAACTATATATGAAAGTACCCATTTAATTAAGAAATTTAACCACTCTTTTACAGCAAAGTAGCTTGGTGATGTAGTGGCTACTTCAGCTGTTGCCATCTTAGAAACTGACAAGGGTTAGTTCTACACTATTATATAGAGTCACCATGAGTGGTTATCGACTACATGACAGTGAATGTGGGTTTTTGTTTTTGATTATTTAATTGCAAGTCAAATATGTTTCGGATGACTGTGAAACTCAGGGTCTAGAAAGAAATGAATGCTACACCAAAAAGTCAGTTCAAAACTGCCTGGGAGTTCCCTAGGTAGTGCAAGCTATTAATGTACTTGATGACTAACTGAAAGATTGATTATGGATTAAGTTTACTCAGAGGAGTCTCAGACAAAAGACCTGGTGAAACAATTTTTAAAATTACCATATGATGGATGGATGGATGGATGGATGGATGGATGGATGGATGAGTTGTGATAAGAGTTGTATGATCCCCAAATAAAATGATTACAAAAGGAAGGAAGGAAGGAAGGAAGGAAGGAAGGAAGGAAGGAAGGAAGGAGGAAAACGTTATGCAGCATAGCTCCACTCTGTCACATAGGCATCACCATGATTTGGACGTGATTCAACAATGAATTTTTTATCTATTTATAGTTGATAACATAGATTCACTTCAATCTTAGATATTTGTCCCATCTGGTTGTATCCAATTTCTGGACACAGACATATATCTATAAATCTATCACTATGTCTTTAAGAGGGTAAGTTTTGCAAACATAATGTGACTAAATATATCTCTGTGATTAGTGGATGGCTATAATTCTCTCCGTAATAGAACATTTTAAGAGAATACAAGTTGAGACCCTTAAGGGTGTCAAAAGGACCATCTTAACATGACATGACTACAAAAATGTAGAATTCTTCAGAGAAGAGTTGGAGAAATTAAACACTGCCTTTAGAAATATGTAGTCTTAGATAAAGGACTGTAGAGAAACAATAGCTTCAGATTTTGATATTTTTATTTAATAATGTTTTTATAATTTGGTAGCAATACATTTTTACTTAATAACATGTATATGTAGGTGTAGGTGTAAGTATAGGTAGCTTTTTGAACTCCTCTCAAATAAAATTTTTGGTTCTTCTGCACACTATTCATCCTCTCTGCATATTAGTTTAGACATGTGTCATCATAGTATACTCTTACCAATAGTTCCAGGCCCAACATAAATATCCTTTAATCGGTCACAAATGACTCCCTCTGAGGCCCGAAGGAGGATCAGTAGTTTTTGTTCTCTATTTAGTGGATTGTCCAAAGTACCTGTTGGCAATATAACATGGAATTAAAAGGTACAATTGTGATACAGTTTAGGAATGTCAAAGTGGGTAATACACACTACAGGAATCCTGGCAGTGCAGTGTGTAATGAGTTGGGCTGTTATCTTTGAGATCAGCCATTTGAAACCACCAGCCAGTCTGAGAAAGGTCTGAATTTCGACTCCTATAAGTCTTGAAAAACCACAGAACCGGTCCAGCCTATTCTGTAAGGTAGCTGTGAGTGGGCATCCACTTGATGGAAGTGAATTTGGTTTGGGGTTTTGTTTTATTTTGGCTTAAGTTATATGACTGACTAAGGATTAGAACCCACAGTCTGTGCACTTACAGTGAGGAGTTGAATGCACTTAGGCATGCTCACACTTTGGGTAGATAATTCCAGTCCTTAGCTGAGCCCCTGATGCCATCCTCTCAGTCAAACTAAGGATGTGCTTGAGCACAAAGAAGAGAAGCAGGGAGGAGCAGGCTGTTAAAGAAAATGTGTGCTGTGTGACTCTTATCATATAGTAATAAGTCTGTCCAGTAAGCTGTTTTCCAACTGTGATTTCATTTATTTCACGGAGGGTAGTTGAGAGTCTTGGGGGGAAAATGGCCTAGCACTAAACAGATAGTAGAGAGAAAAAAGTAGGACAGTTTCTGCCCTAGAGAAATGTGTGCAGAGTCCCACAAAAAGAGTTCAGCGTTCCTCTCAAATCAGAGATTAAATCAATTATGCAACCCCAAACTGCAGCACATGGAGAGCTTTTGCAAAAAGTCTTGGGAAAATCAGCCAGCCTGTCCTGATGCTTTGGTGTCTGCAATGACTAGAATGTGGGTTCTTTCTTTCTCCTTTTTTTTTTTAATCCTCAGCTTGGGGAAAAGGAAAGATGGAGGAAAAGAACTAAGAAGAAAGAAGCGAACAGGGTCTAAAAGAAGGAAATAGATAATATTGTAACATTAGAATGCAGTGTTTCTTGAATCTATAAAATCAGATGAAGAAAAGCCCTGAAATGCCAGGCTCAATTTATTCTGTCTAATACTCAAAGAATGGTGAGACATTCTCTCCAAATTGGACTTTGTCCCCAAATTAGAGTAGCTGCCTTTGAGAAAAATCAAAGCATAAGGCAGTTTTTTTCTGGTTCTCTTCTTTCAGGCTACTCCACACTCCAAGCTGTTGTTTATGTTGTCATGTGTGCCCTTGGATCAATGCTGACTCACAGGGCTGGTGTCTGTGACAGAAAAGAACTGCTCTAGCAAGACTTCCTCGTGATCATCTTCGTGAGGACCGATTGCAGCCATTCTCTAGAGGAGCTGATGGATTTGAACCCCCAACCTTTTAGTTAGTAGTCAAACATTTAATTCTTGCTCCAAACTGTAACAGGATGCATATTGAGGAAATAACTGTTATCGTGTTTCAGGGGCACAATTGTTATTGTGTTGCAAAAAAGACATTATTACAGATAGGAACTGGAAACAGCGAATCCAAGACAGAAGAACCCCTCAGGACCAGTGGTTCTCGAGACGGGTGATACCAGGAGGGTGGAGGGAAGGTGGGGTAGAAAGGGAGAACAGATTGTAAGGATCTACATATAACCTCCTTCCTAGGGGACAGACAGCAGAGAAGTGGGTGAAGGGAGATGTCAGAAGGTGTAAGATATGACAAAATAATAATAATTTATAAATTATCAAGGGTTTATGGGGAAGGAAAGGCCAGGGAGGGAGGGGGAAATGAGGAGCAGATACCAGGGGTCCGAGTAGAAAACAAATGTTTTGAGAATGATGAGGGAAATAAATGTACAAAAGTGCTTGACACAAAGGATATATGTGTGGATTGTGATGAGTTGTATGAGCCCCCAATAAAATAATTTAATTTTTAAAAAATGGTTTCAATTAATTCACATAAAACTATGTTGAATATCATTGAAGTTCTCATGAGAAAACAGAGGCCAAGAGAGGTTAAAACACCTGCCAAAGGTTACAGAGTGAATACATGATGAAGCTGGGCCTTTGATTTAATAAGTACCATCCTGGAGGGTCATGGAGGATTAGGAAAGGGAAATTGGTGTTGCTTAGCTAGATGGTGGGCAGTGAAAGATATGCTCAATATGTTCCAGATGCTAAAATCACTGGGGGAGATGAAAGACAATAAGTTCTGGTAAAGAAAAGCTAGCCATTGTAATGATTGACGGTCAATGGTACAAATGGCTTCCATGAATGTCAAAAAGTAAAAAAAATGGGGGAAAGGCTTTTTTTATTATTATTGTTTTGTTAACTAAACAACTCGGAGTGATTCAAATATGAACTTGTCTTATACTTAAGCTCACCACTAACAATTCAAATGCATCAATTCTTCTTTTGTCATCTTATTCAATATCCAAATTTCATGTGCACTTTGAAAGTACTATGGGACAGGGGTGGAAGAACAGGGATGAGAGAGAGGGGCATGATAGAGGTCAAAATCAGGAGTGCCTGCTAAAGAAAGAGCAAGAGTTCTGCTCCTGTAAAAGAGCTATAGTCTCAAAAACCCACAAGGACAGTTAGTTCTATGCCGACCTGCAGGGTCAATATGAGTCAAAATTTGCTTCATGGGAGTGGTTGGCTTGTTTTTGTTTGGTTTTTTCATTTATACTTAGCAGGGGCACCCCAGAAGTATCAACATGGGCACATAAGACAGTGCAAGGCAAGGCTATAGTAAAATACATGTCCATGTAAAGCATACAGATCCCATAAATTTTCTTCTTAAGATAGCTTCATCTACATAATGTAATTATATCATTAGTAATCGTATATAGCCTTTCATATCAGTATTATCTAATCTATATTATAGGAGAAAATAAAATAAATTTCATGGTGATAACAACATTCAGTTTGCTGGTGTTTGTTTATTTTTCACTTATTTAGAAATAAAGCCCTTTCATATCCCAATAGAAAAGCTTAGAAATAATGATTTTAATTAAGAATAAATCTATGTAAATATAAATAAGCAAATATATATGTAAACACATGCACAGACTAGGGCCTTTGACTACTTAACCTTATTTTATCACTTATGAATACATGTATATGCACCATGAAAAATAAAGAGGTTTTCTGAAGCCCCTATTATGTCATATATTATGTATGTTATGAAAGATGGTCCCAAAATGAAACTTCAGATCACGCTCTCATAACAAATCTGTACGTAATATATCTCTTCTTAAAATGATTTCCATATGTAAAAAATTGAATTATTACCAAATGTGTATGAAATCTGATACTTTGACAATAGAAGTTCATGAGAAAAAAATTAAAACTACATCTTCAGAAACACTGAATTAACAAATATTGAAGTAAAATTCACTTTTTTGTCTAGTAAAACACTTAAGACAAAGGAACCATTTCATTGCATGAGTGCTTTTGCTTGAAATTCATATAGATGTGAAAATAATGTGAAGTTTTACTATCAAGGAACTAATATACTGTCATGTATTTCTACATTCAACCTCAATATGAACAAATGAAAACCCTATTTAACTGTGAGCTACCAGCCTCATTAGACAAAATCAATAAAATGGAGGTTAGTGTTTCCTGAGCTTGTAAAGGATACACCTGTTAAGCCTTTGCCCTTATAATTAAGTCAATACAATACTGAAAAGTCATAGCCCTTGGAAGTCATCTTTTTATTTGACATGAAACAAGTCAGTGTAAATATATGCCAAGGTTTTCACTGATGACCCATCTTAGTTAATTTGCAAAATTCATCATTCCTGTAGATAACAATGTTCACTTAAATGCATACATTAAATTTTTCACTTTTTGTATCGTTTTCTAATCAGAGTTCAACTCAGAAGAGGATATCATAGAATAAACATACTTAAACTATATTTCTAAGCAAGCATCACCACACAACATTTTTCTGGCTACTCAGTGGGACTACTGGGTATTATGGCTTTAGGCTGGAGGATATGTTTTAATCTACACTTTTCTGTGGTTTACCTCCTTCTTATTACTTAATCATCCAATGAACCTTATAGAACTGTCAGTTTGGAAGGCAATAAACTGTGTATGGATTTTTCTTCTTCTTTAGGATTGAAAAAGTCCCAGTCAAGGAAGGAGTGAAGAAACTTCCATACACACAGTACTTCATTTCCTGACAATCAAAGGCATGTGTTAATGATAAGGTGAAGCTCCAGGCTAGGAGTGTAAGACAGGGCTGACAAGTAACCATCATTGGTCCTGCAAAACAGCAAGTGACAAGAGTTCAGCTAAAAACCCAAGTTCTTAGTATAATTACTGTGCACAAGGCAGTGCAGCCACATGAACTGGTTGTGCCAGGCCAAAAAACAAACAAACAAAAAGACAGCAAACAATAAACCACAGAGTTCCCAGGGGAACCAATGTTTGCAGCAAGTCATTGCTTATTTTAGAAATCAAATAAGGCTAAATTCTAAAGAAACAAATGTATCTTTACTTCTAAGTCCGCTGACATTTTCCTAGAAAACATTACAAGGGTATCTTTTTTTCTTAATTTCCAATGTACAAGATGAAAACACAGCTGAAGGATTGCATGAATAACATGTTAACATGATTGATAACTGACAGAGATGAAGGGCTACAAAGTCAAACATGGAACTGATGTCCCATCTAAAAGGAGACAATTATGCAAGGAATTAATTCAAACAGCTATTTCATTGTATGGAATTTTTAAAAAATAAAACAATAAACTGATAAGTAGGGAACAGACTTCAAGCTAGGAATTTTAAATCAGTTTTTCTGCCCTAAGATGACTGCAAAAAATAAACATATTTTCATTTTCATCAGATTTTCCAATGTGTCTTACTTTTTTCATAAAGTTAAAAAAATATATTGTGGTCATTTATACACAGACACTTTAACTCCTTCCTCACATATCTTGTGAAAGAAAGAACTTGGTGGCTGAAAGATAGACCTAGACATACCCATTTATTTATGTATGCACTAATCAGCCATACAAACTGTACTAAATGCCTACTCTACACTAAATACAACACAAGATGTTCTGAATAAGCCTATCATTTAATGGAAGACCTCCATGAAAACATGCCATATAATAACCATAAAATCAATGCAGTAATGATAACATGATGGGTAAGAATGACAAGCACAGAAACCCTAAAATCCACTGAGTGGTAATAGGAAAGGTTTTATCCATAATAAAGGTAGTACAAGGGTAAATGCATGAAAGGATGTTCAAGGTACCTAAGACCCAGTTTCACATCCTGGTCCTGCTCTTTACCGGCTATGAAATTTGGGAAGAACTCAATAATTGATTTGACTCTCTTTCCTCGTCTATCTAATGAGTCAGATGATTAACATAATCTCCGAGGTCTGAAATATGCATTATAAATCTACTATTATTGAACTTGCCAGAAATTACACAAGGGATTGCAACAAAGTATAAAGTATTAAGCAACATACAAATTTCTGTTCTGTAGAAATTGTACAAGACAGACTATCAAAAAAGTAGCATATGACCACACTTGTACCCTTTAATGCTTTAAAGGCAACGCTTTATATCTCAAAAGCCAGCCCATATCAGGAAATCTATGTCTGTTAGTCGTGTTCTGTTTCATGCAGTCCTTTGTGACTCATTGTGACCCAATAAGTCTTGATAAAACCCATCAGGGTTCCTAGCCTGTAATCATTATAAAGTAGACTGCTGGATCTTTTCTTACATGGAAGAGTTCCAACGGCTAGCTTCCTGGCTAATAGCTGAGGGTATAACCATTGTGTTACCAGGGCTCCAATCTCAAATCTTCTACTTGGGATCCTGCAGCAACAAGGGGTGTCTTTTGGCCTCACAATTACAGAGAGCATGTGAAACTTCTTCCCAAGTTTTGCAGAAATGGTTCTTTTTTATATCTGTGTCATAATTCCTCTTTAGAAAGCTCACTGCTTTTTAACCTATGGGTGCCAACACTGAACTTGATCCTCTATTTAACTCACAAATTTACTTAGTCTCCTTCACAGCAAGCATGGTTATTTAAACATATCCTGTCCTGTTGGTTTAGTTGAATGTTCCATTGTCTTTCCTCATAACAAAAGAAGGTAAGCTCTGGGAGGCAGGGACTGCTAAAAATTCACATTCCAGGAGTGCCATATGATGTTGGATTGGGAGTAAATGAAAGAAAGAAGAAAAATATGGAGGAAGAATAAGAGGGGAAACAAATCTATGAATAAAATTCTAGAAAACCACCATATTAGCGAAGTTCTTTTCTCTTTAACACATATCCATTGCTCTAGTTTATCATCTAAAATGTTATTGGTGAAAGAAATGCTATAAAGGGTCAAAACTGATAACATCGTTATTCTTAATATTGACATCTGTTCCTTTTAAGACATCTAGCTGAATACCTTCAAGGAAACTGAAAACTCTATTAGAGCAGTAGCAGCAACAACAAATAACTTGTTTGGCAAATGGGAGTGATGCATAGTAAAAACTACTGTCCTATAGGCAGTAAGCTTTGCACCCTCACAAAAAAAAGCATCTTGTATTAAAATGATGCTAAATATTAGCCCAGCAATTTGAAACTAGCAGGTGCCCTGCAGGAGAAAGATGAAATGTTCTAGTGTTGGAAACCACAAGGGCAGCTCTATAATGAACTACCTGGTTGCCCTAAGTCAGAACTGGCCCAATGGCAGTGAAAGAAAATGAGATGGCTCATTTTCAGAGGTTATTTTGTTTGGTAATTCTGCTATATCTCATATTACGTAACCACTTCCTCTTTTTTGAAGATATCATTTATTGCAGATTGGAATAAATGTCCTTTCCAATTGTTTGGATATTTTCAATTGTTTATTTTACAGTAGGATTTAGAGTCTATTACTTCAGATTATAATACATGTGTAGCTGGTTTTTATTTAAAAGAGCAATAGACTTGGCAATTAAAATATTGAACCTTCACATTTATGTTATGCAGCATCTTTTTTTTTCTAGATTGCCCCTTTTTTACTTATTTTTTTTTACTTGTTTTCCTCTATGGAGTTAAAAGATCTCCTCTTAAAGGCTAGAGCACATGACCTCCTTTTCTATACATCTCCCACAGCACTTGATATAGAGTAGGCACTGAGTAAATGCACAATGAATGTAAGAATGGGCACACCAGTGAAATGTTCACCCCAAAGTTTTTATCAAACTAATGAAACAATCATTAAGCAAAGAGTGAAATTGAGTTTGGCATTTGGGATGCAGCTTTAGGCCTCTAAGCAAAGCTCTGGCTAACAACTTCCTTTTAATTGCAGCTTTCTATAATTTTACTGTATCTAAAGCAGATTGACACATTTTGCCAATAATAGTTGTCTTAAGAGCAGAATTACCAAGAAGTGTAATTCTCAATGTTGGGACATGTATCAAATGACATTGGATAGATTCTGGCAGCTCCCTGTGCTAATGTCCACATCTATTAAGTTTGTTTACTAACTAGTCGCATTATCCATTTCATGTTGGAATTTCTTTAGGGTGTGCTACAATCAGACAGATGGGTTGAAAGTCTTCCTTCAGGCATAATGCACATAGAAATGGCCAGATGGGTTCCAATAGGCAACCCCTATCCCTGGAACACATGGACAAACAGAGAAAAAAGAAGACATGATTTTCTAATAATGGGTTAAAATATCATTGAAAGACATTTAAAACTAAGATTTTATATACATAAAGCAATAATAGAGAATGTTAGCGTGTCACTTCCCTTCAAAAGTATGGAATTTCAGGAAACAAATGTTATAATAAGGCTGAGCCCCGGTGGCGTAGTGGTTGTGCGTGAGACTGCGGCCCACTGGGACAGAGGTTCAATTCCAGCCGTGGGACTGGGCCTCCTACTCCCACCGCCAGAGAGTAGTGATGCCCCCCGCCAAAAAAAAGTTATAATAATAAATGGTCTCAAAAAACTAAAAGTAATGTATAAAAAGAGGCCAGTGCTAGCATGTTTAGTTGGCAGTGAGTCAGTTTTAATTTATAATGACCTTACACTAAACAGTACAAACCACTGTCTGGTTGCGATGCTTGAATGCAATGTATCAACACATATCATTGCAGCTCTCTATCACTGATTCTCTGTTTTAGCAAGTGTGCCGACTAGTCCTTCCTGATAACATGCCTAAATTACATGAGACAAGGTCATGCCAGTTTTTCAGGAATGTTCTGACTATGCATCTTGCCTAATGAAATTGCTTATTCCATGGCAGTCCATGGATTATTTAACATTGTTTGCCAACACTATAATTCAAATTCATCAACTTTGCTGGTCTTTACTTATTGTCCAGCTTAATGTACATATGATGTGATTAATCATACCATGGCTTGGGTCAATCACACCTTGGTCCTCAGAGTAACATATCTGTTCTATAATACTTTAAAGAGGTCTTGTGCAATAGATTTCCCCAGAGAAAGGTGTTTGGTTTCATGGCTGCTGATTTCATAATCACTGATGAAGGAACCAAGTAAAACGAAATCTTTGACATCTTCAAACTCTCCTCTGCTCATTTGGATGCTGTTTTGTCTCATCCAGTTGTGAATAATCTTTTGTTTTCCTCACCTTGTCAGTGTCTCAAGTCCTCTTCTCTTTTATCATGCAAGTCTTTTTTTATCTTCACTTCAAAGGGTATGAGTGCATCTTCTTCCAATGTTGACATCAGAGCTTCCAAGTCTTCTTGGATTATTTTCTCAGCATACAGATTAAGCAAGTACGTACCTGACACAACCCTGACAGACATGTTTCCTAATTTTAAGTAATACAATATTATTTTGTTCTGTTTGAAAGATTGCTTATTGATCCATGTTTGGCATATACAGGTTCTGTTTAAACATAAATAAATATTCTGGAATTTCATTCATTGGTACTATCTAGAATTGCTTGTGACCCACACTGTTAAAAGCTTTGACATGGTAAGTATTAACAAGGTAACCATATTTCTGCTATTCTCTGCTTTTACTCAAAACAGATCTGACATCGGTAATGATGTCTTTTGTTCCACTTCCTCTTAATGAATGGCTGACAATTCTCTGTTAATTTACTGCAATGATGTTTTTTAAATATATTCAGCAAAAATCCATTTTTGTGTTTTATTAATGATATTGTTCATTTAGATCTGCATTCCCTTGAGTCACTTTTCTTTGGAATGGGCACAAATACATATCTCTTCAAACTACTTGGCCAGGACTCTGTCTTTCAAATGTTTTAACATATATAAATGAGCATTTGCAGCACAGTATTCATTTGTTTAAACATTTAATGGGTAGTCTATCAATTCCTGAAGGATTAATTTTCTCCATTGGAAACTGGACTTCCACCTTTAATACCATGAATATCACCAAATGAAGAAGTATTTTAATAATAACTGATACAACTTGATTTCAGCTAATATTTCTATCAATTAATTGCAGAATAGTTCAGTAGATTGTTCAATGAATAGGAAGATAATATTACTCTAAAAAGAAATTATCGATATTTAAGGTTTTTGAGCAAAGGGATTTGAAATTACACATACACACAAATGGAATAGAGTTGAGGTTGGCAACTCAATTGGAAGACCAATAGCATGATATGGCTGGTAAAGTGTAAAGGTATTTTAACACTTTAAACACAGTTTAACTATTGAGAAATATATCTAAGGTAGTGAGAAGCTAACAATACTGGAAAGTTTCTATTTTCATCTCCATATTCAAATTCTAGGCTCTAGTAACATATTGGGTTACATTGGGCACTCAACCAAGAGGGTAAGCATGTGAAATGACCAGCAGCTCTGAGAGAAAAGATGAGGCTTTCTATGCTTGTAAAAAGTTACATTCTGTAACGTACAGGGGCAGTTCTGCACTGTTGTGTATGGCGACTATGAGTCAGAATTGACTTGACAGCAGTAAGGTGAGTTACCTTCCTCCATCCAGAACAACATCCCAGATGACTGCTTATCTGCACATACTACATTAATAAATTTGCTTAAAAATAATGAAATGATAAATTTGCTTTTCTAAAACATATATCATTAATTTATATTGGGTTGGAGTTTGGGACTTTAGCTCCTCACCTTTGCATGCAATAAAATAAATCCTACAGTAATCTAATCTCACACACTCCCTGATACCACCCTTGTTCCATGGTCTACCATTCTCCATTTTATCCAAGTCAACACCCATTAAGAGTCCAACTTATTACCCTATACCCCCTATTCAGCAATCTCCAAAATTTGATCCCTCTGGAATGAGATTCTTTATCTTGTTCCTTTTCCCCCTGCTTTCATGTCAGTGATCTTATATAATAGTTTCCTTTTGTGATTTGCTAATTTCCCTCAGCATAATGTTCTCTAAATGTGATGCAAGTATGTGATAAAAAGAAAGAGAATAAGGTATCTATTATTTTTAGGTCCCTCCTTATATCTATAGCTAGTTGAGCCTCTTTAGAAAAGAGGAAAACCAATTTGCAAGCTATTTCACATATCTTTCTCTACCTCTATATTCTAGAAATGACTCTCTTTTCTTGCTCCTTTAGAGAATGAGTGGTAAGGATACCTTATTATTACTAGCTTCATCCTACCTTTGGGAGGGAGGGTGGGGGTAAGCCCCTAACTTCTTCTCAAATTATCCAATACAGTGATATCTATTTCTTGCATCGATTTCCCTGATTAATAAGTCAACATGTAGTGAACATTTTCTCAGTTATATGATCTCGTTACCAACCTGGTAACTGATGAACTCATGCCATTCTGTGCAAAATACCTCTGGTCCCACCAGAGAATATTATCTGCACTCTCTTTTCAGAAATTCACAGCAATGGACACAAAAATATTTGAATGGTGATAATATCTGAAGAATGAGAAGACTTCAGATCTCTAAAATATATGAAGAATGTGTGAATTTGTAAAACAGCCCTGGGTGGCAAGTTAGAAAGATGAACTGGATAAGACAGGAGACTTCTGGAAAGATGGTAACTAAGTAATAAATACCAGAAGGACTCCACAGAAATCATCACAAAAAAGTTAGTAAGAGAGAAATTCCACACTGCCAGGTCACAGGAAAGGGTGAGGACTTTTAGCTTACCATCGAAGAGGTTGGCTAGGGTTTGACCCAATCCCACTGAAAAAGGGGACCAGACAAAGATGGCCTTTGTCCCCACTCTTATTTATCATACTGGAGGTTTTAGCTAATAGCACAAGGCAAAGACATCAAAGGCATTCACCCGGGGAAGGAAGAGGCGAAACTGTCATTATTTATAGATTCTATGATTTTATATATGGGAAAAAAATCCCAAAAACTTCACAAGGGGAGTACTGGAAGTAATATGGGAGCGTGACAGAGAGCCAGGATGCAAGATGAACAACAAAGTCTATCAGACTGCTATACACATATGATAAGACCACAGAAGAGGGGATTTAAAAAGGTGATACCTTTCACAATAGTGAAGCACAAATTGAAATATTTAGGGATATATATGACTAAAATAACAAAATATATGAGGAAAACTACAGAATACTATTACAAGAAATCAAGAGAAATATCAACAAATGGAAGAATATCCCATGTTTGTGGATTGGAAGGCTCAATAAAATAAAGTTGTCAGTTTTGCCCAACACTATATAAGTTTAATGCAATCTCAATACAATTACTCTCATCTTTATTTAAAGAAATGGAGAAACTGATTATCAACTTCATATGGAGACGGAAGTCCAGAATTAGCAGAGAACTCCGCAAGAAGGAAACAGTGGGAGGACTTGCTTTACCTGACTTTAGCACCTATTATACAATCACAGTGGTTAAAACTGCATGGTATAGGTATAATGACAGATACTCAGACCAAGGGAAAAGAATTGAAAACCCATAAACTCATCAGCAAACAGACAACTGATCTTTGATAAGGGTCCCCAAAATATTAAATGAGAAGCAGATGTCCTCTTCAACAAGTGGTACTGGGGAAAAAAATGGTTATCTGCCTGCAGAAAAATGAGACAAGACCCTTATCTCACCGCATTCACAAGAATAAACTCAAAGACAGTTCTCAAGGTAAAACATCAAACTATTAGGGCCATCAATAAGGGAATTGGGACCAACCTAAGAACTTTGGCCCAGGGAATACATAGGTTATTAGAAATAAGGAAGGGCACAAATACAGACGAGTCACAAATTGACAAGTAGGATATACTGAAGATAGAACACTTGTAAACATTGCAGGAATTCACCAGTTATAAGAGAGCTCATGGATTAGGAAAACATCTTTAGAAATGACACACCAGACAATGACCTTATTACTAAAATCTTCATTATTCGTCTAGCTTCCAAAAAGGAAAAAAAAAAAACAATTGCTCAGAGGTGGGCATAAGACCTGAAAAGAAAGGCAGAAATCAGAATGGCCAATAAACATTTGACAAAATGTTCCTGATCATTAGTCATAAGAGAAAGGCAAATTAAAACAATGAGATACCACCTAACACCCTCAACGATAGCCCAATTCAAAAAATCAGAAAGCAACAAGTGTTGGAGGGGCTGTGGCAAGAATTATATGCTCATCCACTGTTGGTGGACCTATACGTATGTACAGCCACTGTGAAAGTCATTTTGGTGATATCTAAAACATAAGGACGTTGAGCTATACCGTATGACCCAGCAATCCCCCTATTGGGCTTATACCCAGAAGAGATAAAAAACAAACCACGGCTAGACATCTTTGCTTCACTGTTCATCACAGCACAGTTCACAATTGCAAGGAGTTGAAAACAACCCAAATTTCCATCCACAGATTAATGGATTAAAAAACTGTGATACATACATATAATGTAGTGCTATGCATCATTAAAAAACAGTGATAAAGCACATTACTTCAAGGGAAAAGCTGAAGGAAATTATGCTAAGTTAAGTAGGTCAAGTGATAAATGCAGAAGGTCAAGTACAACATGAGTCCACTGAGGTAAGCTTTTAGAAAATGCAAAAGGGGCATAGGGGAAAAGGTACTGGATACAAACATTCCTGGGATGAGTTCCTGGTAGTATGGCAGGGAACAGAACAAATTCAGGGATACATATGGTAGCCAACTAAAAGCCGGGGGTAGGGGGTGGCGCGGGGAGAAAAGAAATGGTTTGTGGGGAAACAGGGCATTAACCCACCCAAGGGGAGGGTGTTGTTTATATCTCTACAGGGAAAGAAGGACCAGACTTCAACCAGTGCTCCAAGATGTGAATGCAAAATACCGGCATGAAGCAGACAACCAGAAGAGAAGTCTGACTGGCCAGCCCCAATCCCAACTACATGAACAGCCTCTCCTCCTCCCAGAAGAATTTACTTCAGAGGACAGCACTGAAGCTACAGCTCAAGTAGAGGGACATGTCTGATGACAAAACATGGGAGCAAGTGAAGAGGAAGGTTGAGGAAGTGGAGCACATCTTGGCACACCAAGCCTTGAGGACAATATCCTCACTCAGTTCAGCCAATGCACAGAAAGGATCATATGGTTGGCCCCACTTTGAGATAAAACATCCCTCACTGTCCCATAACCCTACAGGGGACAACTCTGGAGACACAGTGTTGGAACTGTGCCCGATCAGACTGCACCACATCAAGACAAAACACCAAGGGAATGCATTAAAACAATAAAGGGAAAAGAACAAGGAAATCCCAAGGGAGCACCAAAAATAGACTTTGATGCCAGGGCGTGGCACCCATTTAGACTTGACTGGAAAACACTCCTAAAGGTCAACAAACAGTCCTTGACTATTTATAGGCTTTTCTTTTTTGTGTTTCTTTATTGTTGCTTTGTCTTGCTCTGTCTTGTTTGTATGCATCTCATTATCTCTGCAGGTTATCTAGATAAGATAGGTTGGATAAATAGGTTGGAGGAGAATAACAATGAGATTGATGGTTCCAGGGGAACAAAGGAGAGGGGATGGTGGGGGAAGGGAGGGGAGTTAACAAATCCAAGGACAAGGGAACAACATGTGATTCAAAAATTAGTGGCAAGGAGGGTCTAAGAGGCCTGGTAGATCAATGGAAATGTAAACAAGAGGAATTACTGAAAGCTGAGCATGACAATAGGAAAGTAAAAGGAAACAGAGGAAAAAACTAGGAGACAAAAGGCACTTATAAAGGTCTAAATACAGGTATGTATATATGTAAATATATTTATGTAACATAATGGGGAACTAGATCTACATGCATATATTTATAAGTTTCGTATTGAAGTAGCTGATAGAAATTGGGTCCCGACTCCAGTACTCCCTCAATACAAGAACACTTTCTTCTGTTAAACTAGCATTCCATGGTGCTCACCTTTCTGACAAGATCGGTGTACACAAATCGGAACATAAGCAAATGTGGTAAAAATAAAGAAAAAGCTGATGATGCCCAGCTTTGAAAAGATAGAGTGTGTGGGGACTTGAAGACTTGAGGGTAAGCAAGGAGCCATCTAGCTCAGAAACAACCAAAACTCACCTGGAAAAAACACACCAGCCCATCTGTGAGGTGTTTGAGAGATCAGGTATTAGGCATAAAGAAACAAAGAAATCATATCATTGTGAATGAGTGCGATGCAGATTAGTGATCTATGGTCCATCTGTAGGCAACTGGACATCCCCTTACAGAACGGTCATGGAGAGATGACAAGTCAATCAGGGTGCAGTAATGATGAAGCATACAACTTTCCTCTAGTTCTTAAGAGCCACCCCCCCCCCCCAACCCATATCAAAATCCCAATTCTACCTTACAAATCTGGCTAGACCAGAGAATGTACAGATGTGAACTGAAAAAACAGGGAATCTAGGACAGATGATTCCTTTAAGACTGGGAGGTTGGAGGGAAAGTGGAGAAGATGGGGTAAATGATCGCAAGGATCTACATATGGCCTCTTCCCTGGGGAAAAGACAATGTAATAGTGGGAGTGGGCAGATGTCAGACAGTGTAAGATATAGTAAAAATAGTAATTTATAAAGTATCAAGGTTTCATGAGGGAGGCAGGAGCAGGGAAGGAAAGGAAAATATGAGAAGCTGATACCAAGACCTCAAGTAGAAAGCAAATATTTTCAGAATGATGATGGCAACAAATGTACACATATGGTAGACACAAGGGATGGATGTAAGGATTGTGAAAAGAATTGTATGAGCCACCAATAAAATGATTTCTAAAAAAGAAAGAAATATGAGTCAACCAACATTTTAAAAAGGACTTTAGTCTTAGACCCAATAATTTCATGTACGAAAGTTTGTCGTAAGCAAATAATCAGAGATATGAAGAATGCTGGAAAGTTTATTGCAGAGTGAGTTATGAGAAGAAAATCTGAAATAACATATTACATGATTCTACAATTGAAAAAAAAAATATATATGGAGGACTTACAAAAGTTGATTGAAAATCCCACTATCCTTATATTCCACATTCAACAAATTATTTGAAGTCCTTTTATATACATATTTATATATTCACATATATGTTACTGAGTATTCAAGTTCTTGAAATTGTGTCTTTGAAGATATGAGTGAAGGAAATTCTCATGATGCTAATATGTATAAGACGTGTTTAAATGTCATTTGTATTGTAGTGCAACAATCTTTTAAAGATTAAAACAGCGAGCTCTTAACTACAGTTATCTTTACATTCTTGGAATATGCCTGACTACTCGGTTTATTTTCAGGGGTCTTCAAAAGACTCTTGAAAAAAAGTTCCATTTTCCAAGAAGTTTTTTAAAGCCCTCTCATGGAATGTAAAGAGAATAAGAGACAGTGGTTCAAATAGGATCCTGGGTAGTTTAATATCAAGAAAGAAGTGTAATAGGATTGTATCCTTTCAGCATAACTATGCAATGCGTACACGGAACAAGGAATGAGGAGCTGGTCTGTATGAAGAATATGATCACAGGGTCATAAATGGATCATGAATAACCTTTGATATCCAAATGTCATAGCTTTATTTACTAAAAGAGAAAAAAAACTTGAAGCACTTACTGATAAAAGTCAAAGACTACAGTCTTTGGTATGGTTTACACCTCAATGTGAGAACCACAAAAATACTTACAGATGGATGAGCAAACAACCATACAGAGAAAAGATTGAAGTTGTCAAAGATTTCATTTTACTTGGATCTCTAATCAATGCTCATGAAATCAGCAGTCAAGAATTCAAAAAGCACACTCCTCGGGGCAAACCTTCTGCATAGAACCTCTTTTAAGTGTAAAACAATGCAGATGTTACACTGAGCACTAAGATGCACCTGACCCAAGCCATGACATTTTCAATTGCCTCATATGCAGGCAGATGCTGGACAATGAACAAGGAATAGCTGAGAAAAATGTATGCATTTGAGTTCTGGTGTTGATGCAGAATACTGACTATACTACAGACTGCCAGAAAAAATGAAAATAATCATTTTAGAAGTACAATGAGATTGCTCCTTAGAAATCTGAATGGTGAAACTTTACCTCCTATACTTGGGACATGTTATGAGGAGGGACCTAGAGTAGGACATCAAACTTGAGGAAGTAGATCATCATCAACAACAAAAAAGAAGACAATACTCGATGAGATGAATTACTATACTGGTTGCAAGAATGGGATCAACACAATCATTTTGAGGGTGATGCAGAAGTAGGCAGTATTTCTTTCCATTGTGCACAGAGTGGCTGAGTGAAAACTTATTTGACAGACCCTAAAAGCAACATTTCACAAGTTGATATATTTGTTCAAGCTTTGTGTAATAGGTTAAAGAATGAAAACTTATTTTAAAAAATAATGATTATGAGCTATGATTAAAATGACAGGAATCAAATAAGCAAAGAATGAGATCTTTCAAGAAGTGAAGGGAGAGGTAGCTAAAGGAAGGGAGTTGACAGTCTATATAAGTTAAGTGGCAAAACATGAACCCACATTAACTAAAAACGAATATTGTCCTAGTAGAAGAAAAATGAACCCAGTATAGTTTCAAATCAAGGAAGCAAGTTGTCCTAAAAGACTGTCCTTTTTTTCCTGTCACTGGAAGTATTCCAGAAGCTTGACAACAATTTAGGCATCGTGTTACTGTGATGTAGTGCTTGATAAGTTGTCATGCTGTCAGGTGCCATCGAGTCCGTGCTGATACAAAGTGACCGTTTGCACAACAGAAAGAAACACTGCCCGGTCCTGTACCATCCTCATAATCAACAAGAAGTTGCCTAAAGTTCCCTTTCATCTGAGATTCTAAAATGTTCATGCCACTGAATAACAATATCTAAATATTGTTACCTGATCACATCATCAGAAATGTATTTCTTTATGACAGGTTTCAAGGAAAGGTTTATAGGCATTCTCTTTTAGTCTTGTGAGGGCAAATCAGAATATCCTACTAAGTTCAAAATTAGTTCTTTTAGAGACTAGTTACAGGTTCTGTCAGGATTACATACTTATAACTTAAAACCATTGACTAAAGTATAATATATATATATATATATATATATATATATATAGTATTGAGTTAGCTATTTTAACAGACTTGATTAATGCAATATATAGATCCATCATCCTGTCAGGGTACCAGTAAATGCCTCCCTTCCCAAACATCTGAGTCTCACCCTGGGTCTCTCTGATCCCTTCATGAGTTACTGAGGAGTTAGGAAACATAACAACAGCAAAAAAAATTGTTTGGAGTAGATTTAAATCAAGAGGGAAAGATTAAAAAGATATGGCAGATGAGTAACTTGCCTTTCTCTTGCACCTCCCACCCCACAGTAGTACCTCAATCAGGTTTCCCCCAAGGTGTCTCATGTAACATTGAACTGTCATGTCTTCTTGACATGTTGTGGCCACCTTAAGCTTTCTTTCCCTCCTTTCCTCCTTCACTTCCCTTCTCCCATGATATCGTCCCTAGAATTATTTGTTCCAGTAAAGTATTAGTAAGCTTTGCTCTAGCTTCTGCTTTTCTAAGTACTTGATGAAGGCAGGATGAATTATATTTTAAGTTCATTGATCACAGATGATGATGTCTCCTGACAGAGTGAGCCGCTCATAAATTCTGATCTGGAAAACCAAAGGAAAAACCAATCTGCAGCCCAGAGGAAACCAAAAGGATCCTGGCATAAACTGCACATAAAAACCCTATATCTCAAAACATGGTCTGATGACAATCATCTGACAATGTGTTATGATAACAGGTGGGGCATGAAGATGACGAGGAAAAGTCTACTCTCCCTACATCTATTGCTTGCCTAAGGAAAGTTTTAGTAGAAAACCCATTCCTTGTCTTGGTCCTCTCGAAGGTCTATTAAGCAATCCACTTGATAATTTCCCCAATGCTTAATCCGTCATATATCCCTTACTCACCAACTTTCAGCTCCCCGCCTGCAATGACCATGCAGGCTATACTCAACACGTTGCTTCTGTCCACAGGGAATTCTAAAGTCCCCATTACATAGAGGCCTTTGAGAAGTGGAAGATTTGTATCCACAAGGACAGTCCTGTCTGAGAAAGAAAAAAAAAACAAGTACATAAACAAGAGTTACCTTCCTCTAGTGATTTATTCTGAAATTTTGTAGCCAATTCAGAGATGCTCAGCAAATAGACTGACAAAGGTTAGATCTTAATAAAAAGATGGAAGAGCCATGATTATTATATTATATTATTACTTAACATCTTAGATGTTATAAACAAAAGGTATTATGCCATCCTCCCAAGGAATATTGCTAACCTATTTCAGTGTATATGCACAAATGAGGGCCTTCATCTCTGTCCCTGATTTAAGTAGATACGACTGCAGTCTCTGAAGTCAGAATATTTGGATGTGAATACTAGCTCTGCCACTCAGTAGATGTGTGGGACAATGATGATACTTTTTTGCCTCGGATATCTCATCTGTAAAATGGGTTTAATAATAAAACATTTTATTTGTAAAGCTTGTGTGTGTTTGTGTTTAGAGCTATATGAGCCAATGTATCTTATCATACCAGTGAAACTTGAAATAACCACTTCCTCCTTTCAAGTAAAAGTCAGTAAATATTGGTTTTGATTATTATAAGGTGCATAGTGATTATGCATTGGCCCGTAAACCACAATATCATCAGTTGAAAATCACCAACCGCTCTGCAGGAGAAAGAAAAGTCTTTCTCCTCCTATAAAGAGTTATAGACTTGGAAATCCACAGGGGCAGTCCTACCTTCTCCTATAGGGCTGCTAGAAGGTGGTATAGAATTGATGGCAGTGATTTTCTTTTTTTTTTTTTTTCAGGTTCAGTGGTATAATGATTATTCTTTGGGCTGCTAAGCACAGGTCATCTGTTTGAAACCACCAGTCACGATATAGGAAAAAGATGAGGCTTTTGACTCCCCAAAAGAGTTAGTGTCTTGGAAACCTAACAAAGCAGTTCTCCCTGTGCTCGGGGATCATTTTAAGGACGAAGTGATTGAAGACAGTGAGTATTTTCTAATAAGTTTTGCACAGTTGTCCATTATCTTGACAAGCTTACAGGGTCCACCAAGCAAGTTAAGACCACTGATTGTTTTTTCTCTTTCACAAAACAGTTTCCAAATAACCTCATAATAAATCCTCAAGACTTTTGACTGGAAGTAACCATAGAGTAATATAATTAATATGCCCTCATTAAAGCCAAATTAAATTAGTTATGCAAGCCAAAGTATTCAGTGTTGCTTTGGGTTATATTCAATAGGCACTTAAGGTGTAAAATAAATGTTTCTTTGTAATTGTTTTTAAAAACATAAAATCATTGGAATCAGACCATTTTCTCTTCTTTTGTATAACATATAAAAGTTTTAAGAAATTCTTTTTTTTTAAGTATGTCAATTGTCATTCCAGGAAAAAATGTAGCTGATAAGCTCCTGTCCAAACAGAAAATTTGTTTTTTAGAAGTAACTTTTTAAAATTATACCCTTTTCCCCAAGACTAGCAATATAATCCTGTGCAGGAGAGTGTATGCTTGCAAACCGAGCAATTTCTTTTTCTTACAGGATTCACAGATCGCATTTACTTGTTTATTTTGCAATTAGGTGAAATCCTGTGGCTTATTTGTAACACAAAATTTAGGTGAAATTGAAACATGATATTTCCAGATTTGGTCCATAAGTTCCTCTTGAGTGTCATTTCTTTAATCAATTGTCTATATAGAATCATGGGTTGAATGCAGAACAGGGATTCTCAGAGGATGTCACAATCCAGCAGCAACAATATCAATCACATCAATACCCAATCACTCAATTGTCCCCCCCCCATTAGAGATAATTCTATCAACCCCTTGCACATACTTATATGAGAGGACTACAAAACACTGTTAAAAGTGCATCCCTCTATCCTACTATTACTTCCTTAAAGGAAGAGGTTATTCATGTTTTTTTAAGCCCACCCCTCTCCAGTGCTTATTGCAATGTCAAAGATAAAAATGGTAAATTAATGTTGCCTAGAGCTGTTGAATTTAGTTTCCCACATAGTTGAAATTCAAGATTCCATAAATGACTGATACGAAGTGAATAATTAGAGTCAACAAATATAAACTAAACATATGAGGTTCCCATCTCTAGTAATTTTGAAAGCAAACAAGCAAGAAACTAAATTATACAGTAAATGAGCTAGACTTAGAACATATTTTATAGGCTTTTAATTTTAAGGTGACTTCAAAGCAAGATTAAGAACTATTTAACAGGAACACTTAAAAATGAAAATTCTGTACAAATAGTCTTTTTTATTCTCACTAAACCTAGGAGTGACTGTGGAGCCTAAATGTACAAAGGAAAACACATTCATTCAACAAGTAATTTTTCTCATCTAATTCTCACTTTAAAAAATATTAAGTCTTGGGGCTGAGCCCCGGTGGCATAGTGGTTGAGTGCAGAACTGTGGCCCACTGGCTTGGCAGTTCAAATCCAGCAGCAGCTCTTCAGGAGCAAGGCTGGGCCTCCCACTCCCACCAGAGAGCAGTGATGCCCCTCCCCCCCAAAAAACAAAAAAAAATAAGTCTCATTTGACTATATCTGTCAGTTAAAATATGAAAGTTACACAAAAGTTCAAATTGCCCATATGATTTTTGAAGCCCTGGGGACATAATGAGTTATATAACTGCAAGGCCCGTACATTCAAAATCACCAGCCACTCCTAGGGAGAAGGCTGAGACTTGCTGCTCCCATAGAAAGTGACAGCAACAATGGACTCAAACATAAGAACAGTTGTGAGGATAACACAGTGCTATGTCTTGTTCTGTTGTACATAGAGTCAATATGAAACAGAACCAACTCAATAGTGGGAAACCCAAAGAGAATTCTATACTGCCCTATGTGGTCCCCGTAGGTCAGAATCAACTTGATGGCAGTGTATTTGGCTTGAGCTCAGTTTCATGATCTTTATTATATACCCCTCTTAGAAGAAATTTACTTTTGGTTCCCCACGCACCCCAAATATACCAAAATATTGCCCATGTATAAATATATACACACACATAAAACCCAATAGCTATCAGAGGGAAATCTAGGATAGAAACAGAAGAGTGTAAGTTTTGCTCTGATTTCTAGTAAATTTTGTCTCACACTTTCACTTTCAGTTTTCCTGGATCAATGTATGTGTCCCTTTTTCTTTATTATTTTCCCTCCCTGTAACGAACCAAATCTTGGTGAATGATGGTAATTCATAGGTGAGTAAGATATGAAGGACTAATCCCCCCCTCCATAAAAACACAAAATAATTTTTAAAGCAATGTATTTACTTTTTTAAAATACTTTTATTGGGGGCTCCTACATCTCTTATCACAATCCACACATTCATCCAGTGTGTCAAGCATCTTTACACATATGTCACCATCATCATTTTCAAAGCGTTTTCTTCCCACTTGAGCCCCTGAAATCAGCTCCCCATGTCCCCACTCTCCTTTCTTAACCCACCCTCCCTCACAAACACTTGATAAGTTATAGGTTATTATTCCCATATCATATCGTACATGGTCCTCTGTCACCCCTCACCCACTTTTCCATTATTTGTTCCACTGGAAGGGGGTTGTAGTTGATCCTTGTGATCAATTCCCTCTTTGTCCCCCAACATTCCCCTAATCCTCCTGGTTTCTCTACTCTCCTTGTTGGCCCTGAAGGGTTTATCTATCCTGGATTCCCTGTGTTGCAGGATTCTCTCTCTCTCTCTCTCTCTCTCTCTCTCTCTCTCTCTCTCTCTCTTTCTCTCTCTCTCAACATTGTGTATACTTTGGTGTAATCTGAGTTCTAAGGTAGAATTGAGGTCATGATAGTTAACTTGTTTTTGTTTTTTGTTGTTGTTGCTAGTGTTTTGTTGTTTTTTACTTGTTTTGCTGTTTCATTTGGCTTTGTCCTGTTTTTGCACTTATTAATGTATCTACATGTCTATCCAGATAGGAGGGGTGGGATTAATAATTCAGAGATAAAAAGAACAGGGCCAATGGTTCCAGGGGGAAATGGGAGCAAAGATGGGAGGAAGGAAAAAGGGGAAGAGAACCAATCCAGAGACAAGGGAAAAACAAGTGAACTAAAAATCAATGGAAGGAAGGTCATAGGATGCCTAGTGGAGCTTAATCAAGGGCAATGTAGCAGCGAGGAATTACTAAACCCGAATGAAGGCTGAACATGGTGGTGGGACAGAGGAAAGTAAAAGGAAATAGAGGAAAGAAACGGGCAGCAAAGGACATTTATAGACACCTAAATGCAATCTTGTACATATGTAAATATATATAAAAGAAGGGAACCGAACGATGTACTCATATCTATATGTTAAGAATTAAGGTTGCAGATGGACATTGGGACACAAAAAAAGTATGCCCTCAACACAAGAACACGTTGTTTGAACAATACAGCATTTTGTGATGCTCACCTTCCCAATAAGATCACTGAAGACAAAATGGGTACATAAGCAAATGTAATAAAGAAAGCTAATGGTGCCCGACTATCAAAAGGTATACTGCCTGGGTCTTAAAGGCTAGAAGATAAACAAGCGGTCATCTACCTGAGAAGCAACAAAGCCCATGTAGAAGAAGTCTGTGTGATCATGAGGTGTTGATGGGATCAAGTATCAAGTATCAAAGACCCAGAAAAAAAAATCATACCCAATGTGAATGGGGAGTGGGGGCATGGAGTGGACCCTCAATGCCCATCTGTAGACAACTAGACAACCCCTCACAGAGGGAGCACAGGGTGACCACTGAGTCAGTCGGGGTGCAGTATAGCATAGTTCCTTGGTGTGTCCTTCACCCCATCATCACGATTTCAATTCTATATTGCCAATCAGATTAATTTTTGTTTTTTTACATAGCAAACTTGTCAATTTCAAAATACTTTGCATGACACAATGTATTTCTGAAATCTGTGATTCCATCCTCAGAAACATTTTTCAAATTCATCTGTTTGGGCCGCTGACAGCACCTGCCTCATTTTTTTCTTCATCTCTTCTACATCTTCAAATTGCTGTCCTTTCATGTCACTCTTCATTTTCAGAAACAAAAAGAAGTTGCAGAGAGTGAGGTTAGGTGAGTAAGGTATATGGAGCAAGAGAGGCACACTGTATTTTGCCAAAATCTTGACACTGCAAAATCTTGACACCTGCATGAGCAGGTGAATTGTCATGGGGGCAAAACCAGTCCCCAGTCTATCACAAATCTGGTCATTTTAATCAAACATTTTTAAGCAATCTTTTCAGAACCTCTAAAGAGAAAGCTTGATTAACAGTCTGATCTGGTGGAATGTACTCCACATGCATTCTGTGTCAAAATTGCTATAACTTTGTGAAGTTGATGGATGTCCAGAATGAGGTTTGTCATCAATCAACAGTTCACCTTTTTTGAGATGAGAAACCCACTCATGCATTTGAGTTTTTCCCATATCACTGCCCTTGTAAACTGTGTTCAACATCACAACAGTTTCTGTGTCATTTTTCCAAAGCAGGAAAAAATGTTTCATAGCCACGTGTTTCTTAAATCAGTCCTCACAAATATATGAAGTTTGAGCAACACTGCTTTTATGAAAAAATCCAATGTAAGCAGAGAGAACCTTCCCAGGTGCCATCCCTGAGTGCGCTGCCTCAGAGTGAGTTCTCAATGCTCACCTAGTGGTTAAAGTGCATGAACTATGAAAGCTCTATTTCAGCCAGCACAATTCCTTTTTAGGGATTGTGGTACCCCCTCATTTCTGTACTACCATTAGATGAACACACATAGAAATATACAAGTAGCATAAGACGTGTTTCAGATAATGGTAGAGTCTTTCATTATGTGTATGTTGACTCTTCCTTGCCCCAACAGCATGGAATTGAAGAGGCTATTAAAATGTCTATTCTAATAAAAGGTAAACATAAACATAGGCCCAACAAAGAATTTTATCAGGGAATTCTCATGTTCCCTCATAACAATGTTTAGTGATTGAGTAAGCAAGCAGCCATTCAGCTCAGAAGCAACAAAGCCCACATGGAAGAAGCACACCAGCCTGTGTGACCACGAGGTGTTGAAGGGATCCGGTGTCAGGTATCAAAGAACTAAAATTATGTCATTATAAGTAATAGGGAGCACAGATTGATGACCCAAAGCCCATCAATAGGTGAAGCAACATCCTCTTACAAAGGGGTTGCAGGCAGGAGATGAGCCAGTTGAAGTACAGTATAGTAACAATGAAATATGCATCTTTCCTCTAGTTCTCAAATGCTTCCTCTCACTCACTATCATGTTCCTGGTTCTATCAGACAAGTCCGGCTAGAACAGGGGATGTGCACTAGAGTCAGAAACATGGGGAATTTAGGATAGATATTCCCTCAGGACGAGTGATGGGAGTGTTGATACTGTGAGGGTGGAGGGAGGGTGGAGTAGAAAGGGGAAACCAATTTCAGGGATCTACATATAACCTCCTCTCTGGGGCATGGCCAACAGGGAAGTGAGTGAAGGGACACATTGGAAAGTGTACGATATAAAATAGCAATTTGTAAATTATTAAAGGTTCATGGGGGTTAGGAAGCAAGGGAAATATGGGGAGCTGGAACTAAGGGCCTAAATGGAGGGAGGATGTTTTGAGAGTGATGATGGCAACAAGTGTACAAATGAGGTCTGCATACAATGGATGGATGTTTGGATCGTGAGGGGAGTTGTAGGAGTATCCAATAAAATGATTCACTTCAAAAAAGGGGGGCGAGGGGATAGAGGAACATTTTTGTTTAAGAGGAGCTTATATCAAGGGCTCAAGTGGAAAATGTTTGGAAATGAATGTGGAAATGTGTGCAAATGTGCTTGATACAGATGATGTATTGAAAGTCATAATAACTTTAAGAGCCCCCAATAAAATTATTTCAAAAAAATAATTTTCAGTGATTATACCCATGGTTCCTAGAAACATAAATGGGAAACTCCATCCTAATATGGTTTCCATGGTAAACCAGCTCCAGGTCCAAACAGAGCAATTCTCAGCTTCTAACTACTTGCAGAGGTGTTCCCTTCTTCCCAGGTGATGGAATTTGTAATCAATATGCCACATTTTCTTAAAGTAATATCCTTTCCAGGAAATTATCCCAAACATTTCAGAGTCATTATTCACAAGCAGTTACTTGTAACCCCATTTAGTAAACGATGGGCCATCTCTGAATTAGCTGTGGCTCGGAGCTTGCCATCTTGTCCTTGCTTGGCCACAGCTTTCCTGTGCTACGCTGTCAGTGACCAATCTATCCTACTTGAGAGAGAGAACGTGCACTGGCATATGGTGGGAACCATCTGGAATCTCTGTGACTCTATGGGAGGCTGATGGGGGAGCTGATCTGGAAAGAGGCTCCAAAAAAATTAATGAGTTCCAGATGTAATTAAAAACTGCTTCCCCCCCACAAAGGGGCTGAAGACCAGCCATGGGGTGGTGCCTCGTGCTTCTGAATTATCCCCCTTTGCCACTTGTCCATCCATCAATAACTAAACATCCACCATCTTTATGTTAGCATGTTTTGTAAAGCAGTGTTGGTGCTGTTGTGTTTCAGAAAGGGTGGCCTTTTGACAAAGAGAAGGCTCAAGATTGAGAGATAAGTGGACAGAATACACTTAGGAGAAGCGCCTGAACTCCCCCTACACCAGCACAAGAGCAGCAACAAAAACCTTTCAAGTCCCACAAAAGCATGAGAGGATCTCAAGACAAGCAGGACTCAGAAAAACTGGGGCAGATATCTCTCTGGCAGAGAGAAGAGCTTTTTTAGTCCATAATTTGAATACCAGAGTTACAATGCATTCCATATCATCTCAATACCCAGTTTACATTTTCACCCCTCCCCCCAAATTCAAGGAATCAAGGTCACTATTGTATAGCATTCCAATGGCCTGACATGTCTAAATCCTGCTGAGATGAGATCAAGGGCAAAGGGCACAGATCCTGGGAATGATGATGTCCACACATGAATTCACATAATTTAGCAGACTCATGGCTTGTATGACACTCACTGTGTCACAACCCATAACTTAGGTAGGAAGACAGTTTTTACTACAACCCTACTATTGTGGGGAACATGGCCTACGACAATGCTGGACTTAGCCTAGACTTCTGACAAAGAGTGTTAGCTTGCAAAGGGGGAATCAGACATACAAGGTCTATTTCTAGGCTCCTTATTTTCTGGTCCCTTTTATAATTGATAGGTTGTAACATTTATTCCTGGTTGCAATGTTTTCCAAAAACATGTGAACCAAAAGAAAAATAAATTTAAATGCCATTTGAATGATGATTCAATTTTCCTTTGTAAAAGGAAAGAGAAGAGTATTTTGTTAGCTCAAACATGACTACTTTAAAACTTTATGTAAATCTTTTAATCAATGACTTGTGATGTTTACTTTCCTTTGTGGTATTGTTTAAATTCCAGAGACTCCAGCAATTTATCTGAATATTTGAACTAACATAATTTATTAGGATGGCTGATGCATCCAAGAAAATTATTTCAAAAATAGAATAAAAGCTGAAATACATAAATAGTTCACAGGAATAAAGGTTAACATGCTTAAAAACCAATGTTTTTAACTTATTGGGATGCCAAAATGAGATTTTCAAGAGATTTTTAAAGAAACAATTAACAAAGAAGGGCTACAGGAAGAATAAAAATCTGTTCTTTCCATAACTAAAATCTTTTCAAAGATCCTTCCATTTTCATGAAACCTACACAGCTAGTTCTATTATTCTATCATTTTTTAAAACCATTTGGTCTTAAAAATAGACAACTTTCAAAGTGCCCAAAGGCACATTACTCAAGACAGAAAGCCAAATATATACACTTTAAACAAAATTTGTTTGCCTGACTGCCTGGAGGTGGGCACAAGGAGGATGGGGGTGGGAGTAGATGAGGAAGCGCAATGTGAATTAGATAATATGTTCTTTTCTAGCCATAGCCTTTTTTATCCCACCAAAGACTCCTTTTCCTGATACACCTGGGTAAGAGGTGACGGGAAGATACCGATTGTGAAAAATTGCCAGTGCGCTGCTTTTAAAGGGGGCTATCTTAGAAGTAATCAGTAGAGAACTCCCTGGGAGAGAGAGCCAGCCTTCCCTGGACCTTGAGATCCCTGCAGAGTGAATGTGCTTGACCTGGAAGACAGATTTGACAAAAGAGGAGTGAAAGATGATCAGCCATAGCAGCCACACAGCCAGGAGTCAGGGCTGGAGACAAAACAGTGGACTTCCAGCCCACAGTGCCAGGAGAATGCTTTAAGACAGGAAACTTACCTGTGGAGTGGGGTGCCTCTAGGCACTGAAGTCCGGGAGTTGGATTTACTGTTGAAAGAAACTAAAGCTGAGTGCCCTCAGATTGGGGGATCAGTGGAGTTCCATGGCAGCCTAAATGGATTGTGGGCTTTTATTAGCATCCCTCAGAGAACTTTGTAGTGTCCTAACTGAACAACATTATCCTGAAGATTTCTCACTTGACTTTGAACCTTTGAACTTTCATAATGGACCCATAATCGTGAGTATTGTCTATGAATTCTGTGCTGTCATTTGATGCATTATAGTAAGTAGCAGGAAAGTGTAGGGTCGTGAGGGAGATAGAGACACCAGCAAGGGTGGGTAGAAAGTGTGAGAGGACAGAGCTAAAGAATATGTGTGTTTGAGTGCAAGTGGAAAGAGAGAGAAGCCCAGGGAGAAATCTAGACAGAGAGGAGAGAAAGGCTGTAGAGGGAAGAAAAAAGGCAGAAACAGAAATTCCTTCCACATCATGGAAAAGAAGCTAATTTAAACTTTGGGCAATAAATCCCGACTTCACGCCCTATACACAGATTCTCTGCCTCCCACATATGTAGAAACACATAACTCCCATAGCAGAATCAACATTTTAAATTATGATATTTTAATTGATCAATAAAATGCTTAACATACAGTGTTTATCTCTTTCTCTAGTCTAGACCATCTGTTCTTCAAAATTATTTTGAATCTATTTAATAGGAAGGTTTTTAAGTAAAATTACCAACTGCATCAGATCCATCCTCTGCATCCCAAATTCTGAAAACACCAGAAGGTCTGCTGTTTTCATAAAAAACAGGGAGGGAAAGGCCTTCTCCTATCCCAGGCTTCCTTTGTCTGTTTGGAAAAACTAAATCTGGTTTTGTGCTGTTCTTTCTTGCACACACGGTCTCAAAGGGGCAAATTTGGTATAACATTTGAGTCAAGGTCTATGGTTCTCTGAATGCATTAATGCTCAAATCTGGAAAAAAAATTAAAGATTGGGATTTCAGTTGAAAAGAATTGGACAATCAGTTCCATCTAAACATGAAACCTTGCAATATATATGATTTCTAATTGGAGTGTAAACATTTTATAATTCTGAATCACTTTAGTGCAGACACCAATGAAATGTTTCAACATGAAAGAACGGTGGCATTATGTTTAATGAAAGAAACCAGTTTTACTAGATGATGTATTCATTGTATGATTCTATTTATGCCAAGTATGCACATGAGGCAGCTCTGGAGAGACAGAGACATGAGTAGTGGGTTAGAAATGGGAGACGGGTATGAAAAATTAGAGTGTTGCAATTAAGGGGTGCACAATTTCTTTGGGGTATAATAATGTTCTAAATGGACTGGGGTGATGCCTGCACAGTCCTATGATCCTACTACAAACTATCGAAGTGTATACTTTAGATGGGTGAATTGTTTCAGGTGCGGCACAGCAAAGATGAGGCTTTCTACTCCTATAGCGATGTGCTTGATAATCGTGGAAAAGCCACGGGTTGTATGAGTTGGAGTCAGCTCAATGCAAATATAGGACTAAAGCGCGCATGCGCACACACACCAAAGGTGGTTTCAAATAGTTAATGAAAATATGGAATGAGAAGATAATTCCATGATGTTTTCCTTTGATATTTTATTTTTTGCATGCAGTATAGAATGTCTGCTGAGCTGTTTCTAAGAAATGAACCTGGGTGGCTGGGTGTCAGGGGAGAAGCAGCAGGATGCTTAAGCACCATGCATCGTGCAGTGCCTCCCGAATTTGAATCTTGTCAATGAGGGTTGGCCTTGTGACATGTGGTTATGTGTACAATATATTTTTTTACTTGGCTCTTTTTCTGATATTTTTGTTCTAATGTGTCCTGGACAATTTAGTATTTAATGCTGCCAATTGTATCTGCCATTATAGCTCCACCTTTACCCTCTTCATATCTAGAGATCTATGAAAAGCTCCACACCACTGCCTGTGAGGCCAGGAAATTCTTACCTGTGATATGGGGACTAGAGTTTGTTCCACTGTTTCAATTGTTATGACATCTGCTCCTGCATGCTATGCTAAGAGTTGGAAAAGCAGGACTCCCTTGCAGAGAGAGAGTCCTAGCTGCTCTGCCTGCTCTAGAAAGTTTTTCTCTTTGGACTTTTGCCACGCCATCATATTTCGACCAGGCAACTTCCTTTGAAGTGAAGCAAGGAGTTAGGGGCAAGTGAATGAAGGATTGTATACATGAAGAAAAGCAGAAAGTCATGCAAATGAAATAGACGATAGTTTAATAATTCTAAGAACTAACAAAAAAAATTAAGAAACAAAAAAGATCTAAATCAAGCCTGTAGTCACTGAGTAGATTTTGACTCCTAACAACCATGAAGGACAAAGCAGGCCTACTCTGGAGGCCTCCGTCTTCATGGACGTGGCCGACCAGACCTTTGGCTCACTCAGGAACGGATGGGCTCAAACCTGAAACTGGCAGCTAGAATCCCAGCTAACTGAAGCACACCATGGAGCAAACAGCAGACCAAAATTAAAATGTCCCCAGAGATATTTTAGACATTGCATCCATAAAAAGGAAACAAAATGTCTGTTTGTTAGCACTTTAGAATCATCAGATTGACTAAATAGCAAGTAGAGTACTGGAAGATTGAGGGAGAAACTCAGTTTCTTAGATCGTTCTAGAAAATAAATAGTAAAAAACAGAAAAAATGATAAAATATCTTAACATAGGTCATGCTATATAATAGATATAAAATACCCATAGTCTTAAAAGTAACAAGAAGGGAGATAAGCAACCAGAAAATAAATGATCAGAATTCAGAAAGAAAGATTCTGATTCAGATTAAAGCGATCCCATGAGTAAAAGAAAATCTGAAAATATTTCAAAGAATAAAATTAGTTATCTAAAAATAAAAATTTAAAATATGCATTTCAGTCTGTGTGCAAGAAAGCTGGATAACAAAATCTGTAAGGTCTTTTCCTTGCTCTATGAAATAAAGAACATTTTATGAAAGAAAGAATATATATGCCAGCTGGTGATATAACAGAACTTGTTTTTCTTGTTTTTGAAACACAGAGATAGACAAGTGTCCCACATTATTTATTGAAATCTAACGTTTTCTCAATGTTTAAAAATGTCATCTTTTACCCTTACGTCAGGCAATCTAATTTTTACTCTATGCTCCATCAAAGTGAGATCAATACCGTTCACAAAGACAAGAAAGCATGGAATGCCTTCAGAAGTCTTCCTTGATATATCTGCTTATTCTTCATGTTTCTTTGCCTAGAAACTTTGGTTCCATAAAATAACCAAGACGAATATGTCCCTCTGCTGCCAGAAAATGCTGATTTACTCGACCCACACCATCGCATTCTTTCTGAGTCAGTTACCAAGAATTAGCTCTTCCTACTCTCTCAGTCTTAAAATAGGCAAGATTCTCTAAAATAGACACCACTTGTACCTACCACCCCATGGCCCTTAGACAGACTGAACTACTAAAGAAGCCTAAGCTCTATCAGCAAGTCAGCACAGACTCTTCAAGTACTCACTTTTGCTAAGATCAAGAAACAGCAGCCTGAGTTAAAACAATGGTATTTTTCCTCTTTAAAGAATTATGTTAGCTCTTTTCCCTCTGACAATAGAATCATTCTTACATTAAAACAATTTTTCCTGGGCTGAGCCCCGGTGGCATTGTGGTTGTGCGTGGGACTGCGGTCCACTGGGACGGAGATTCAATTCCAGCAGTGGGGCTGGGCCTCCTACTCCCACCACCGGAGAGCAGTGATGCCCCCCAAAAATTAAAAAAAAAAACAATTTTTCATTGTTTTGATTTTTCTAAAGTATGAGTACATTTGATTTGCTAGAACTCCCCATCTATCCACTAGTCTCCACCCACCCTTTTGAAACCCCCCTTTGTCTAGTTTTAAAATGAACTGTTTAAAATTGAGAATGAATTTGGAAGTTATTTAGGACACTTCTCTGGACACTTTTTAGGAAATTATACATAGTAATCAACTGTTCTGCATTTTAAGAAGTACCTTACATGATTTCAAATATAGGTAGACAGTAGATGCCACTTTAGTAAACATCTATCTTAGAGAAATTAATTCACATGTACAATAAGACACCAATATGTTTACTGTTGTATTATTCGTGAAAGTGAGAAATTGGAGGGGAAATTTTGTACAGAAGTACGATAGGCCAATAAATCACGACTCATCCCTATGCAGCTGTTTTAAAGGATATGGTGGCTGTCTCCTTACTAATGTGGTAGTATTTCTATTGCTCATATAAAAAAAACCAAGTACCTAAATGTTTATACCATGTTTTTCCTCCAAAATTTAAGGACATCTCAGTATAGCACACAAGAGATCAGGAGGCCAACTATTACATTCAAATTTGGCTGTCCCACCAATCATCTTTAAGAATGCCAAATCTCAGCTTCCTCAGCTGATAAACATTTGGAAGTTTTGTCAGATGGGTTCTGAAACTTAAAAGAGTGAAGTGATGTAAAATGACTAGGACAGGGGCGGCATAATAAACTCCCTAATTAGTTGATATTTTAAAGTGTTAAACAAGAACCAGTTGCCAATGATCTATCCCTACTCATGACAAACCCGAGTCAGAGTAGAAATGTGGGGTCATAGGGCTCCTTCGTTGTCTGCTTTTTTAGAAGTAACTAGCTTGAATTCTCTTCTGAAGTCCATGTGGGTACACTCAAACCACTAACCTTTCAGTTAGCAGCCAGGTCCTTTTGCTGTCCTCCCAGGATCTCTGTGACTCCCTTTTAGAGAACTGGACCTGCCTCCCTGGTTTCAGGAAGGAATACTTAGAACTGCATAGATATTGAAAAAAATATGTCTCCAGTGGAGAATAAAATGAATAATATCCATGGCAAACCAAGAAAAAAAGAATTATGTGGCCCTTTGACACTTTACTGTATGTACTCTTATATTGATTATTTTAGGAAACAATAAGGGTCATGAATTATTTACAAGTTAGTAAAAAGTTAAGATTGTTTACCTTAACATTAATTATAAATATATTCAACATTCTTATAAATGCAATGTATAAGAAAACGATAGTGTTGAATGTGACTCAAGTGCAAAGCATTATGAAGAAAAGAATATGTGTGACAGCAGTTCATGAACCCTTTGGGGGTTGAGAGACCCTTTTGTAAGTTGTCCAATTCATAACAATAGCAAAATTACAGTCATGAAGTAGCAAAAACTATAGTTTTTCCCAATGATTTTATTGGGGGCTCTTATAGCTCTTATAACATTCAATATATCATTTGTATCAAGCACATTTGTACACATGTTGCCATCTTCATTTCCAAATATTTTCTACTTGAGCCCTTGGTATAAGTTTTTTTCCCCCCTCCTTTTTTAAAAAAATAAATCATTTTTTGGGGGGCCCACACAACTCCCATCATGATCCATTCATACATCAATTGTATGCAGGCCACATTTGCACACTTGCCATCATCATCACTCTCAAAACATCCTCCCTCCACTTAGGCCCCAGTACCAGCTCCCTATATTTCCCCTTCTCCCCCCTCACCCATGAACCCTCTATAATTTACACATTGTTATTTCTTTTCCACATGGCACACTATCCGATGTGTGCTTTCACTCACTTCCCTGCAAAAATATAATTTTATGGTTGGGGGTGGTCATCACAACATGAGCTACTATCTCCAAGGGTCGTGGCATGGGGGAAGTTGAGAACCACTGGTATAGATAGGACAACGGGACTAAGACAGAAGTGAATTCAAATTCTCCCTGATGCCCTCACTGACAGGAGGTCCCAAGGGATGTTCTTACTCCCTAAGCCTGAGTTTTTCAGTAGTGTGCTCCACAGGTTCCTGCTTCGATGATCACCGCCAAATTGGTTCAAAGGGCAGATCACTTAAATGCATGCAAACATCTGAGGACTTATGCTGTCAGCTTTGTGGAGAACAGAGTGTCTATGTGTCTATAAATAGGATCCTGGTGTCCATGGAGATTCAGTGATTTTTATTTTTATAGATCAAAACTATATCTGACGAAGGCATATCTTTCCTTACATATTGCGATTATGTAGCCCTGGTGGTGCCATCAGATAAGCATTGTGTTGCTAACCCCGGGGTCAGCGGCCCAAACTCCTAAGCCACTTCACTAAAGAAAGATGAGACTGTGAGTTCCCAGAAAGACTTATAGCCTCAGCAAACTCTATTTAGAGTTCCTGCCTATGAATTCACACGACAGCAATGGTTTAGGTGGTGTAAAGTTAAGCACTCCCCTGCTAATGGTTTGAACCCACTGAGGGAGAAAAAAATGTGGCCTCTTTGCTATATAAAATATTTAAAATAGTATTATATAAAGAATATTATGTTACAAATGTACCCAACAAAACCCCTATGAGGGCAGTTCTATCGTGTCCCTGGGGTCACTGTAAGTTAGAATTGACTCAATGGCTTTCCACAACTGCCATGCTCACTGACACTAGTTTTGCTGTCGCTACAGGACTCCGAGGAGTCAGCATGGGCTCCCTGGCAGTGACTTCTTACCGTTATTATGGCCCGAGGGTCTGATATCTCCTAGAGCTGTTCTATCCTTCAGTTACTGGGCACTTACGTCACAATCTGTACCTTTTATTAGTTAAAAAATATAATAGTGGACTGGAGGACCATTACTATTTCTGCCTCATTTTTGGCTAATACACATGTATCGCCTTCACATGATAATCTAGGCCCTCTGACAATGAACATTCAAGGAACCAGGGATCTTTAAACGGCAAGTCAAGCATGCAGTACTGAAATTTCTTGACTTCTCCTGATTAAGAGTGTTATTTACATGTAACAGTAAACAGTAGAAGGGACATAGAAGTGATAAAGATAACAGAATGGTAACATTTATAAAAACTGTGATTTAAGTTTTTCTCTCTGGATGAGGTTTGGAAAAAGTGGGGTGTGGTGAGTAGCATGTTATCAATTAAAATCTATCGCTCCATGTCAGTCAATCTTTCCCCTCTTTGTTATCCAGGTATCTTTCCATCCTGGTCTCCTTACGGAGACAAAAAAGCAAAAACAAAACTAATACAGCCCCCATTTATGGCACATCTTTAGGGAAGAGATCATAACCACAGTTACTGCATTTTTATGAAAATAACACACAGGACATGTTTGTGCTTACTGCCCCCTCTGTATTATTTTCATAAGCATGCTAAACTATTATGTTTGTCATATAGTCTTGTTCTGCCTCTTGGATGTGATGCTAAGTCATTATCTTGGTTACAGTTGACAGGGGCTTAGTTCCCAGCAGCAGGTCCTCACCTGCCTACCTTCCAATTCCTGATAAGATTTCTTTTCTCACATACAAAGTACATGCCAAAAATGCTAGAAGAAATCACTTTTTTTTCTGTTTTGTTTTGGCAACAGCTCTCACGAAGACCAGACCAACCTTGGTGTGCACCCTGGTAGATAGGCCACTAGGTGGAGAAGCTACTCTACAGCCATCAGGCTTGTTAACACCCGCCATCTGGCTTGGCAGTCATCACACTTGGACCGTTCATCTCTCTGTCCTGTATATGAACACTGCGAACAGGGGTGAGAGCTGCAGGCACAGAGGGGTTTCCCTGACTGAGCTCTGCCTGGCCACGCCGAGTCCTGAAGGTCTGGGTCAGTATGTGCCTGCACCCACAGGTTTCTGCCACCTGGCTCTCCGCGGGCGTGATACCAAAGGACTCAGGCACATGCAGGTAAAGGTTCTTGTCCACTAAAGGGCAAGCTTGTGTTCAGGCTGTGATGGATGTATAGCCCTGTGCCGCACCCTCAGTTGGCGACCTCTATTGCAAGCTATTTGGGTGCAGATCAGCTATAAGCCACTTCACTCTGGCCCAGCGACAGCTGCTCCAGAGCAAAGACATGTTCAACGGTCCATCTTCTGACTCCCTCCCAGGACATTTCCAGTGGTGAATTGAGGTCTCGATTCCCTGCATATTGGTATAGCAACAGTGTAAATCATGGTCAAGAAGTCATGGCAGGAGGTTAGCAGTACCTTCAAATGAAAACCAAACTCATTGCCATTGATTCAATTCCAACACACAGTGATCTTATAGGACAGAGTGGAATTATCCTGGGGTGGGGAGTGGGGAGTGCATTGCAAAACTGCAACTTTAGGAAAGTAGACATCTCGATCTTTCCCTTGAGGCGTAGCTTGTGATTTCAAACAGCTGATGTTGAGATTAACAATCCACTCCCACGAATACTCAAGTTGTTTGAAAAAAAAAAACAATTGAAAATGTGAGTTTGCACTGGATGAGGAACTTTACTTACATATGCCTTGGTGCTGGTGAAGTTTGGTGGCAGGAGGATGTGGGTGGCAGGCACACTGTAACCCAGCCCCACAGGGGTCTGAGTGCCTAGGCAGACCCTAATATGAGACACAGTCCCCCTCTTTTCCTGCAGTTCTCACCTCCACCCCACAGCATTCATGCATGCGACAAGCAATGAGCCAAGTGTGGTGTACGTATGCATGAGTTGTGCCAGAGCTTAACATAGTTGTTTTGGTCTCACTGTAACACCTGTACAAGCACGTTTGCATGAATTTCTGAGGCTGTAGATATGCCTCATTTTCCTCCTGCAGAATGGCTGGCAGGTTTGAACTGCAGACTTTTTTGTTAGCAGCACAATACATAATTCACTACCCCAATAAGGACAGCTCCTCACAAAACTTCATGGTGTTTGGGAAAGCTGTGATACCCGTACAAACTGCTGTTCTCCCAGAAAAGTTTAAAAACGTTCTTTCATCGTTTGAAATTCTTTAATTATTTCCTTCCCCATCCCACTGCAACCACTCAGGGCTCTGCTTACTCTGTCTGAACGCTCTCTTGGAGTGCTATTTGCTAATGAACAAGATCATGGAGGAAGTGTGAGAAGCCACTTTAATTCAGTCAAATCTGAAGATATCATTGACTACACACCAGGTGTATACTCCAGGAGACTCAAAGCCTCTCACATCTCTCCATTTCCCTCAGTCACAAACGATTTCCTTTCCAATATACGAGGGAGTCTTATTCTTTTTCAAACAGCCGAAACCTGGACCCTTTCTCAATAGTCAATGCCATAGCTCTAAGCAGTCATCGATATTTTCTCATTTACATATTTCTCTTATTTCACCCGCCCCCCCCCCAAAGAAAATGAACAAAAGCAGGTGCATCTATATGATGCAAATGAGAGAAGGTAACCTCTGCAAAGATTTCTACACAGACAGATCTCACAAGCTGCTTGCATGCTAAAAACCACAGGAGGTGTGTCAACCACCTACACACCGAGCCCCGGGAGGCCTTCAGGCTATGTAGGTAGTAAATTCCCAGAAAGCTCTAAACTTCTTATTGGCAAGGCAAACCAGGCCCTTTAGTAGCTCAGGTGCGGAGCCTTGGGAGGCCTATCACCTGCTCAGGTGGAAGCAGGAGGGAAAATGCTGGCTGTGTGAAGAAGTAGCTTGAATGAAAGGCCACCAGCTCACCAGGGGAGACAGGAAATGAGAGGCATCTCCTGGGAGCACTAGAGTTCAAAATCTCCATTAAGAAAAGAAACAAGCAATTCTCCCTTGCACACAATATAGTCTTACCTATGGGAAGTGCATCGTTCTCCCAAGGAGTATCTTCCTGGTCCAAGGATTCTAAAGAAATGCTAGTGTCTAATGAGTGCATAATGAGTTCTGCAGAAGACACCTGGAGCTCCCTGTCAAGATCAGGAACTCCTCAAATTCTAACAAAACTCACTGCTATCCACTGAACCTCACAGGGACCCTCTAGGTCAAACAAAATTGCCCTTATAGGTTTCTGGGACTATAAACTTTGCACAAATCAAAGCCTCCTTTTCAGGAGTAAAAATGCTCATCTTTTTCCCATGGACTTAGGACTGGTGACCTTTCAGGTAGTAACCCAACACATAAACCGCTCTGCTGCCAGAACTCCTTAGTACTGCCTAGTGTGTCCAACAAGGTCTTAGGGCTATCCCATCCTTGATTCCCAGATTTGCGGTGGGGTTGTGACCCCTTGACTTCCCAAATGCCAAGAAATAGTTCAGGAGAGGCGGAATAGTCAGTGTTTTTGTCACACACTTTCATTGACCCACTGAGTATACTTATTGAGTATGAGTGATGTGCCAAAGGAGGAGCCCTGGTGACATAACAGTTAAGCACTCAACAAAAAGTTGAAGGTTCAAGCATATAGTAGGGGGAAAAAAAACTCAAACCTCACTATTTGCTTCCAGAGCTATTACAGCCTAGAAAACTCGATGGATAGTGTTTCCTTCTACTGCATATAGCACAATTAAAAGTTGCTCAACTCAATGGTCATGGTACTGAACATCAACAATGCTGGCACATTTGCTTGCTGTGAGTCCTCATGGACTCCTGACAACAACACAACGGTGTGTGAAACCTATTTTAAAATGCAGGTATGAAGTTAAAAATATATATAGCTCCTATGCTCCAAAAAGCAAATGATAATTATGAGAAATTTGATTGAAATATGATAGAAATAAGTTCTGTTTCCAGCAAGATGGCACCCAGGTAAACAGCCCGCATTAGGAGCTCTGAAGCCATCAGGAACCTGGTGTCCAGATGGATGAGTGAGGGGATTCTGGTAACTGAAAAGACCTTCTTGACAACCCAGAGTATTTCCCCAATCCAGGGTGCAACTTTCTTCCACAACTAGGCCCTGGCCAGAATCCTGGGGATCAGAGTCCTAGTCCCACGGATTCCCTGAACCATGCCAGCCATGCTATTTCAGACCCACAGCCAGAGTCATCCCCAGCCAATTGCCAGCCCAAGCCCAACTCCAACTACCAGCCTGTTTGCTGTGCTTGGAAGTGACCAGATGTCCTCCTGGGATCCGATAGCCATGGCTGGACACCCGCATTGTGACTGTCAGTTCACAACACTCTTCATAGTAAGTGACTTCCTCCTCCACAGAACCTGCCATCAAGTCCGAGATCCTCCTATCATCCACTCAGGGCCCCAATGGCTAGTCTGCAGTCCAACTGCAGTAGATTTAGTCACTTGCAGCTGTGGGAGTTCTACCCAATATTGTCTGACCTCCACCCCTGGAGCAGCCACGTCTTCTCCCACCACCAGATGGCACGCCCACTCACAACAGAGGTAGTCTTTCCTGCAGTTCTGGCAGTTTCCCCCAAAAGTGCTTGGCACCCCACCCTCTTCCAGTGTGGCTTTTCCTATCATCGCCTCCCATGGCACCCCCTCCCAAGATAAAGGAACTTTTCGTGCTTCACCTAGCGCCTCTACCTGCAGCAATGAGCCTTCTTCCGTGGTAGCCCAGTACCTCCACCAGTGGCAGCAGGGATTTATTGCCTTTGCTCAGTACCCCTTGTTGGTGAGAGCAAGCCTTCCCTCACCTTTTCCAGCACCCCCATGCACAAATCTATACTTGCTGCCTGCAACATGCCCCATTGTGTACCTTGAGTGGTCCACGAGACCTGCCCTCCTAATAGAGTTCAGTTGTATAAGGAGAGTAAAACCCCAATGAGACAAAGAAGTAGCTCAACCCTTCAGTGCAATTGGCTTTAGGCAGCCCGCAGAAGCATTCCTACCAAACCCCAAAAGAGAGAACTCTAGGAAATGGTGCCAAGCTCCTCCAAAACATGCAGACAACAACCACCCACAACAGCTTCCACCAAAAAAGTGGAGAAACAAAGCATTGTCAGAGGAAGACCTGAATCGATTGATGTACACACAACAAGCAGAAGTTGAGTTACCACAGAAATAAATCATCAGAATTATGTTTGAAGTAATACAGGGCATGAGGGGAGCATTACATAAAAAAGATGAGACAATAGAGGGGATAAAGCCCACATGCCAAAGGGAAATACAAGAATTGAGGCACAGGAAACAAAAACAAATAACAAGCTAACAGGCTTCAACAACAGATCAGAAGAAGCTGAGAAACTGAATCAATGACTAAGAATAACCAGGCAGGTTCCAACAAACAGGAAAGGCAGTCAAACAAGATCATCAAAGAAACTGAAGAACACCTGAGAACTATGCTGGATGCTATGAAGGGGAATAGCATTAGAATAATTGGACTACCAGAACAAGAACAACAAAGAAGTCAAAAATAGTGAAGGAATTTCTAGAGGAAAAAAAAACCCAGCTCAACGAATGAGAATCAGGCAACCACCCAGGAAGCAGAGAGAAAGCCGGCTAGAATGAATCCAAGGAAGAATTCATCAAAGCCTATAATAGTTAAACTATCTAACTTTGAGGAAAAGGAGAACATCATGAGAGCAGCTAGGGAAAATAAGTCAGTAACCTATATAGGTATCCAAATCAGAATATGCTCAGACCTATTGGCAGACACTCAAAAATATGTTAAAAGAATCCAAGCTCTACAAAAAAAATTCTTACTAACCCAGTATCAGCAGAACAATACTCACCAAACACAAATAAGAGACCACATAGAACAACTCCATCCAGAGGTCAACACTTTAAAAACAGCTCCAAAGATAGTGTTGGCTCAACGATGAAAAGAAGGCAAGAAGGAACATCCCCCACCCCACCCCAAACACACAAGCACAAAGCACTAATAAGAAGGGAACACAAAAGTTATGAGATGACATCAGATAGTCATCTGTTATACAGTACTATGGAGGCATTACTGCCATTAATTCAACAACTTGGAAGACATGGACAAATACTTGGAGAAAACAATCCCTCCCTAGATTAGCCCAGATAAACATCAATAAATTCAACAGACCCACAGGAATAAAAGAAACAAGATTATCGAAGATTTACCAAGACCAAAAACAAAAAAATCCCCTAGGCCAAATGGCTTCACAGGAGAATTCTACCAAGCATGCAGGGAACAACTGACACCAATCTTACAGAAACTCTTCCAGAGCATATAAAAAGATGGCAAACTCCTGAACTATTTCTATGAAACTAGTATAACATGGATACCTAAAGATGTCAAGGATCGCACTAGAATTGAGAACTACAGATCAATATCTCTAACGAACATAAATTTTTAACAAAAATTTTTAACAAAAAATTTTTAACAAAATATTTTCCAATAGACTACAAAAGTTTATAACATGCATAATTCACCATGAGCAAGTGGGATTCATTCCAGGGATTCAGGGCTGATTCAACATCAGAAAATCCATCAGCATTATTTGCCACATTGACACACAAAGAAAGGATAGAAACAACATGATATCATAAATAGATTCAGAAAAAGCATTAGGCAGCATCCAACCCTAATTTCTGTATGACACTCAAAAAGATAGGGATGAAAGGAAAATTCCTTAATATAATACAAGTTATGAAAAAAACAACAACCAACGTGGTAGTCAATGGAGAAAAGATGAAACATTGCCACTGATAAAGGGGATCAGAGAAGGATACCCCTTGTATTCACTTTTATTTAACATTGTACTGGAAGTCCTAGCTAACACGAGGCAAAGGGAAGACATTAAAGGTGTTCATCTGGGGAAAGAAAAAGTGAAAGTATGTATATTTACTAATGATAGGATTTTATATATAGAAAGCTACAAAATCTCCACAAGAGGAGTGCTGGAGCTTTAGAGGAATATAATAGAGTGGCAGGATACAAGATCAACGATATGTATTAGACTGTTATGTGTATATCAGAGGATACCATGGAAGAGGAGATCAAAATGGTAGTACCTTTCACAATAGCCAAGCATAAGTTGAAATATCTAGGGATATGCTAACCATAAAACAAAAGACTTATATGAGGAAAATTATAGAATACTATTACAAGAAACCAAGAGTGATTGCCCCAAATGGAAGAATATCCCAATATATGGATCAGAAGACTCAATATAGTAAAGATGTCAGCCCTGCCCAAGGCACTATTTAAGTGCAATGCTACCTCAACACAAATTCCAACATTTTTCTTCTCATATTCATAAGAAGCCCAGATTTAGCACAAAACTCCTCAAGAAGAAGGGCAAAGTAAGAGGGCTTGCTTTACCTGAATTTATATATTATATAGCTACAGTGGTCAAAAAATGTGATGCTGGTATGACAGAGGTTCAGACTAATGGAAAGAATGAAAATTCCAGAAATGAAATCAGCATACAGACAACTGATCTTTGATAGGAGGCCAAAATGTAACAAATGGGAAGTGTATACCCTCTTCAACAAGTGGTGCTTGAAAAATGGATACCTACCTGCTGAAAAATAAAGCAAGACTCTTACCTCACTCCATGCACTAGAATAAACTCAAGGAGGATCAAAGACTTCAAGGTAAAACCTCAAACTATTAGGGCCATTACTGAGGGAATTGATACAAATGTAAGAACTTTGGTACAGGAAATACGAAGGCTATAGAATATAGGAAATGACACAAACACAGAGGAAGCACAAATTGACAATTGAGATATATTGAAGATAAAACACCTGTGTACATCAAAATATTTCACTAAGAGAGTAATAGGAGAGCCCACAGACTGAGAAAACATCTTAAGCAATGACACATCATACAAAGGTTTATTACTAAAATCTACATTGCTTTGCTATCCGACAATAAGAAAGAAACAAAAAGCCCATTGAGGAGGTGAGAAAAGGTCCTGAACAGAAGTTTCACATGAATAGAAATTTGAATGATCAATTAATATATGAAAAAATGTTCCCAATCATAAGCCATAAGAGAAATGCAAAAACAAATATGAGCTACCACCTAACATACTCAAAGTTAACACAATTCAAAAAATCAGAAAGCAACAAGTTTTGGAGGGCATATGGTGAGATAGGAACTCTCATCCACTGCTGATAGACCTGTGTATATGTGCAACCATTATGAAAATTGATTTTATGATACCTAAAACAAATTAAAATTGAGCTGCATATGACCCTGAAATCTCCCTTCTTGGCATACACCTAGAAGAGGTAAGAAACAAAGACATCTGTGCTCCAATGTTCACTGTGGTGCACTTAATAATCACCAAGAGATGGAGACAACCTAAATTTCCATCAAGGGATTAATGGATTTAAAAAAAAATCTGGCACAGACATACAATGGAGTGTTACATATTCTTTAAAAGCAGTGATAAACACATGAAGAACATCTTTGCAAGGGAAGAGTTGGAGGGAATTATGCTAAGGGAAGTAAGCCAAGCGCAAAGGAACAAGTAAACATTACCCCACTGAGGCAAACTTGAAGCGAACCAGGGGCATAGGAGGAAAGCCACTAAAGGTAAAACTTCCGAGGACAAAGTCCAGGCATTCTGGCAGGGGTCAGACCCATCCTAGGAATGCATATGGCAGCCAACTAAATGGGAGGGAAAAAGAAGTTAAAAAAAGAACACATAGATAGTGGGGGAACAGGGCACTAAGCCCATGGGAAGGGTATATTTTATGGCCCCACAGGAAAGGGAGAGAGGACCAGGGGGAGCAAACAGATCACAACCTGGTAATCTAATCCTTGATGGGAATATAACACATAAAGTCATGAACTAATGGGACAGGTTCTAACCCCAGCTATGTTGACTCCCTAACCTAGAAGATTGCACAAGAAGAGATCTAAAATTGATGGCGTGGTGGGTGCGGAATGCCTGGTGGGGTTTCATCAAGTGCAATATAGCCAAGAGTCTAATGAAGGTTGAACATAGTAGTGGGACAGGAAGAAAGTAAGGAAATAGATTAAAGAATTAGGAGGCAGAAAGCATTTATAGAGATAAAAATTTATTCATATCTATTAATATAGAATGAGAGGGATTTAAGTCTATGTACATATATTCATATGTTAGTCCTCCCTCAATGCAACCTTTAACAACCTGGTATTCTGTGATGCACACCTTCCAAACATGATTGCTGAAGTCAAAATGGGTGCATAAACAAATGTGGTGAAGAAAGCTGATGGTGTACAGCTGCCAGAAGATATAATACCTGGCATCTTAGAGGCTTGAAATTAAACAAGCAGGCATCTATCAGGGAAGCAACAAAGCTTACATGGAAGAAGCACACTAGCATGTATGAGCAGCAGGTTTTGATGGGATGAGGTATTAGGTATCAAAAAGCCCCAAACAATCAAATCGATGTGAGTGAGAGGATTTGGAAGGAAGACCCAAAGCCCATCTGTAGGCAACTGGACATTCTCTCACAGAAGGGTCACAAAGAAGGGACAAGCCAAACAGAGTGCAGTATAGTACTGATGACACACTCAATATCCTCCATTTCTTTAATGTTTCCTCACCCCCACTATCACGACCCCAGTTTTACTTTACAAATCTGGCTAGACTGACCCTTGCACACTGGAACAATTAAGAGCTGTTAACACAGAGAATCCAGGGCAGATATACCCCTCAGGGAAAATAATGGGAGTTGCTATACCATGAGGGGAGGGGAAAGTGGAGGGAGAAGGGAGAAACAGAGTGAACCAATTGCAATGATCAATGTATAGCCCCCCACAACCACACCACAAACCACCGAAATGGGTGAAGTGAAACAGCGGACATTGTAAGATATGTAAATAATAATTATTTATGAGTAATCAAGGGTTCGCAAGGGTTAGAAGGTGATGGAAGGAGGGGAAAAGAGGAGCTGATACCAAGGGCTCAAGTAGAAAGAAAATGACTTGAAAATGATGATGGACAAATGTGATTGTGATGCAATTGGCATATGGATTGTTCTAAGAACTGTAAGAGCCACCAATGAAATGATTTATTTTTTTAAAGCATGCTTTGAAAAATGCTGGCTAAAGTTATATTGTTATTGGTAGTTGGGATTAAGTTCATTTTGACTTACGGTTCCTCTAAGTGTGAGAGAAAACTGATCTGTTGGGTATTCAAAATACAGAAACAATTTTTCATGTAATTGAATGCTTAACCATTTTAATAACCCAGGGATCCACGTTATTACTAGCAATAATAAATATCTAAGTGGCTGTTTTAGCTTGACAATAAAGTTTAATGAAAGTCTCTTCTCTTTCAGTCCTGATCGTTTGTCAGCTATCTCACCACTCTCTACATGTTTCTTGTAGCATAATTATTGGCTTTGTTAGTTTATCCTTGTACACGTTGATGGAGCAAGTTCTATCTCTACCCTCTAGACAGTAACTTCCATAAGAAGAGGTACTACAGCTGTTTTCCTCATCTTTGTATCCTCAGCATGATGCCAGATGTCTGACACCTAATGCATGACAAGTACAATAATTTTTTGTTGTCTTTAAAGGCCATTGATTTTACTTGACTCATGGTAGATTTAGCTAAAAGGCTGCCCATCTTGTATCACTTTTATGATACAAGTTTCCTAGTAAGTTCAAGTCTTTTTATGTAGTAATCACACCAATATATCTCACCAAGGGTTTCCCATGCTATGTTGAAGCTCCACTATGGGTCACCCTGTTGATCTATTAAATACCCATTTCCCAGTGTCCAGCATCATAGCAATATCCAAGCCCCCACAGTAAAACACCCTGACAAAAAGGGGTTAGTCCAATAAACAGCTACTCATTAAAAGTATAATCTCTGAACCCGGCTTTAATATCAGGTATGTGTGTGTGTATATATATATAAATCTATTATATATAGATTAAAAAGAAGTTATTCTTCAGGATAGTCAGTCAGTAGGATGTGTTACTGAGCACAACTGTTCTAGATGGCTAAAATGAACCACTCAAATGGATGGAAGTGGCCGTTGGCAGCTAAAGGGAATTCATATAGTGCTGCTCTCAACTGTCCACATGTGGCCTTTCCACATGATTTGGGATTGCTTTAGTCTGAAGACTACACTTACGATTGGTGTGAAGGCAGCACCTCATCGCCTCTGACTACACAAGAGGGAAGGAGAATCCCACTCATTAACCCAAGGCCAATTCCCATCCAACCGTCTCTACCAGTTCTGACACCAAGCATGCCTCTGACAGCACTCTCTACTTCTCTGCTGGATTTGATATTCATTGAAATTACCTCATGGGACTCGGAGAATACCCACATTCATGGGGTTTACTAGGGAAACTCCCAGGTTCTATTCAGGATCAGAAATTTTCAGCACATAGTCCTTCCACCAGGAAAGGATCTTTCTAGCCTTGTTTGCAGGCAGGCCTCTCTCTGGTCCTTGTTTTCTCAGCTCCATCACTGTTTAGCTTCTGTCCTGCTTGGCAATGTTATGATGCTACTTTAGCACAGCTGAAAATGTTAAAGGACACTTCACTCTGCCATGTGCCTCTGCCCTAAGCCCCAGTTAAGCGTCTAGAGGCACCCATCCTGCAAGTGAGCATTTTGCCAGAAAGCACTCAACTTTGCTGGCTTTGTAGGCCCCAAAGCATACTGCTCTGTCTGGTGCACTGGTCTTGGTTCTACTGTTGTCACAGCTCTGTCTCCTGGATCTACTTCCTAAGAGGATCAGCACACAGGAATCTCAGGAGCCAAAAGACTTGCTCTGCTTCTGGCTCTTTCTATTTGATGACAAATGAGAGTCCACACTTCCTGCTTCTGAGATTACTCATATTATATCCAGTGGGACAGCAAAATAAATGATTCCCTACATTAGAGTCACATGTTTTTATAATCACAATGAACCCTATTAGCAATTACCCAGAACAGAATCATATGATTCTACCAATATCATTCCCTGCCTTCTCTTATACAGATTCATCAAGAAAAGAGAAAATCACACCCATGATCTCACTCAACCATTCAGTGGGAGTTAAGAAGACTGTGGCTGGTTGAGCCATATCAAGTAAATCACTCTACCAGTCAGCATTTCAAGAGGAAGTATCCCCAAAGCAAGTGAGACTCCCAAATAACGTCTTCTTTTATGAGGCTTCTTCAGACTTAGCCTTGGAAGGTCCAGAGCATGGATTCTACAACATCCTATTGGTTAAATACCATCAACAAGATGAGATTCAAGAGAAGAGTGGGGAGCCTCCACTTCTCCATGGGAAAAACAGTGTGACTTTACAAAAAAGAAGGGCATTTGTGGCAGTCATTTTTGGAGAAATAATGATAGTTCTTAGGTAAGGCATATTGCTATTTAATGCTCTAGTTAGGACAGTAACAAGGCTCTATCAAAAATTTGATTTTTTAAGCATTTGAGTCAACAGTTATTTTCATATGACACCATATATTTTCATTTATGTATGAAATGCATTATTTTGAGAAGGGATAGAGCTTGCCGCAACTTCCAAAGGGAATGAGTTCCCACACAAAGTTGAGATAATCCCCATATTCCCAGGCTGTGTAAAAGTAGAGGATTCAAGGATACATTCGGTGCCATGTCTGCTGTTGCTGCCCATGTGTACCTTTTAAGGCCTTAAGCTCAAACCCTTAAACTTACCTCAAGGGAACATAATCAACTCAAGAAATGGCAGCTATACCTAAACTAATAATTGGGAAATCATGAATTATTTAATTCTACATTCCAAAAAAATATCTACATGGAAAACAGACCATAAAGTAATGAGAAAAAAAGAAGTAATTCAATTAGAGCAAGTGGAAAAAAAAGAAAAGAACAAGAAAAACCCCTGCTCTGTATTAAGAGTCTGCAGGGGCAGCTGCTCCTTACTTGGCTCCTGCTTCGCAACCAGGATGGGAAACACATATGCTATCACTCAGGTTCGCGTCTCTTGTAAGAAACGCCAGCGTCTCCTCTGAGAATATTAATTCCATGAGGAAAATTTCTTCAGGGAATAAAACTAGGTAAAGTTTAAGTTTATACATTTATCAAGGAAAAATTTCTAATTCTTAGAAAATGTGTTGCAGAGCAGAGAACATAAGAGTTGGTCAGACTTTTAAAATAAGGGACCCTCATGACAGAGTGGTTTAAGTGCTTGGTGGCCAACTGAAATGTCTGGGATTCCAACCTACAAGTCACTCTATGGGGAAAAGATGTAGCAGTGAGTTTCCATGAAGATGTTTTGCTTTGGAAAGATCATGGAGCGATTCCTATATTGTCCTATCAAGTCTTCGTGAGCTGGGATTGGCTAGCTCCCATTGTGTTTGGATTTGGGTGCGAAGAATTTTAAAGATGATTTATTGATTGGTTACTAACTCCTTGTCACTGACCAGGAACTCTCCCAGTTCTAACACTGGAAGTTCCACGTCTCAGGAAACTGCTCAGTCCCAGGCAACCCACTACAATTGCTTTTAAACTCTAGTTACTAGTGACTCTAAAGAGATTAGTTTTCAATATCAATATCTGAAAAATAAATAGCAACATATCAAGAAGCTGTTCACAGTATTCAGATTTTGAAAGGAATGAACCAATATGTCCCATTCAACTAATTCTGCCTGTTTTAAATGACAACATGAATTTCAATTTCTAGCTCAAGAAGTAAACTCAATTTAAGAGCTATATACAACCCCTAAATCTTTTTCAATGACATATTTATGTGCTATCATGATGGTTTATGTCTTTTAAGACTACATCCCTTTAGAAGGTGACAGTAATATCTTACAGGATTGAGCTGTACAAATCAATCAGTTCTGTGGGTCTGAACCAAATCACGATCCCATTAATGGAAAACATTGGCAGTATCCTTAACAGAGGAGGATCTAGGGACTCTCAGGCTGCCCTTTCACTGCCTCGGGATACAATTGATTCTAATTTTAACAAAGATAAGTTGTTCTTTGAAGAAATTGATCTCTGAGATTAAAAATTTTTATAATGACCTCAATCCAAATCTGCGAAGACATGTAAAAGACACTGGAGAACAATCGGATTCTATTATGAGAATCTCCAAAATGTAGAGTGTTTATTCACAAGCAATTTCTAAAGCGATGTCCTCCAAATTCTCTGCTAGAGTTCCCAGTGTGTACAAGTGGTCAACAGCTGGTGGCCAAGAGTCTCCCCCAAGGTGCCTCAGAAGAAAAGCCTGCAATTTTTATGAAAGGAAGTTACCAGGTCATTTTCCACAAGAAAGAGCTCTCCAATGGTTTATGGGTTCAAACTGCCAATCTTTTAGTTAGCAGTCTAGTGCTTATGAATCATTGTGTCATTATTCAAGCTTATAAAACATACTTATATTTTTCCAAAGCAACTATCATTGCACTTATGCTACTAGGAAGCTTGAAATTTGCGAGATCTAAACTGTACTTAAAAGTCCTAATAAGGAGGATGCATGATTCCTTTGGGAATTTGTTTTTAAGTGCACATGGAAGCCATCACACCTACTATAAATGATGACAAGCACCTGCCCAACTCTTTTAAGGCTGGGAGAAATGGTGCCCACCAGTGTCGTATCGCTGGGAAACGGGAAACAGCAGTAGACAAAGTCATTAGTGTAGTGATAATATTTGAGTCTCTTACATAACTCACACCTGACAGGATGCCCTTCTCAAAATTTTCATATGTGTACCCAGGGATATAGCCCCTGTGCTATGGTATTAGTACTAATGGACTGTGACAAGAAGTGTGTGACTCAGGTGAGTGAAGCCAGAGAGGGTTTGAAAAACCACTCAATTACAGTAAAACACTAATTAGTTCCAGCAAGTTAGCAAGCCATAAAGAGTGTCAAGGCCTACAGGACTTTGCGTCCCAAGAGAAGATCCTAAGTGAGTTCTAATTAGCCCAGAAACAAATGCCAGGATTGAGCTAAACAGAGATTGACAAATTGAGATTAGAGAGAGGGTGCCAAAATGCTTCAATATATTTATCTTTGTATTATGCTTTTTTGCCACAGGAAATTAAAATATCTGGTTTTCTATCACTTCAGATTCCCTCTTTATGAGAAAATATATTGAGTTATAAAATTACTTTTAAGATATGTCCCCAAAATATAGATTCCCAATGCCTTGATTAGATACTTAGGATATTGCTGTCCTTATTTATAAGAAGTATTTTGAATCATGCCTATTGCAAAACAGAAGGTATTTCATAACCTCCAAATGTTGTATCTTACATTTGCAATTCTGTATAGGTATATAAATACTAACACCACATATAAAGCACTAGCGCTATTTCTTATTTTCTTTAAATTTATTCCCTTTTTAACAGTTTTCTGGTCATATAATTCACTTAGCATATAATTCAAAGTTCAATCGTATCAAAAAGTGCTATACAATTATCTTCATGATAAATCTTAGAATATATTCTTCAGTCTTATACTCATCATTATTAGCTCTCTCTTCCCTTCCCATGGTCATGGAGGTCTCTGCCATGACATCCCCAGGAATCAGTAATTGAGTCAGTAGACACATATTTGCCTATCCTGGGTTGTATTTTCAGTAAAACATTTTAAAACAAATAAACAATTAACAGCAATAACAAAGTAAAACAGAAAAATCTAAAATGAAAAGAAAGCAAAAAATACTAACACTAGAACAAATTTTAAATGGATCAAAAGGGAGATGAAGTGACAAGATGTCAAATTTTAATCTGTCTACAATAATACACTTTCCAATGCATTCTGCATGAGAGGAAGGCTATTCATATTCCTGGTCTATGGTCGAAGGTGATTCCTCAAAAGCTCAATCCATGAATATTTTCCTTTCTCTGTTTTTTAAAAGCAGAAATGATTTTAAAGTTTATCAAAAAGCAGATCAATGATATTACATGTTAACCTGATTACATCTGCCATAATTGACTTTACAATGATCTCTGGCTGATATGAAGGCTATTCATATCCCTCAACTAAAGTCAAAGAAGATTCCCAAGAAGCTTAATCTACATGTGGACCTTCCAAATGGATTCTGGGTTTCTACTGTCATCTATAGCCTTCTGTAAATCAGAGTTCACAATTTAAACTCTGATGCCATTTCTCCTTCAGATTTTAATTTTACTATTTTTAATCCTCGGATCACACGGGCTGGTTTGCTGCTTCCATGTGGACTTCATTGATGCCTCACTTAGATGCCTGCTTGTTTGAAGTTAAGCTTTGAAGACT